>PISX010006189.1:13029-100085 GCA_004024625.1 Mellivora capensis
GCGACCGTGGCCATTGCTGCTATAAACATTGGGGTACAGATGGCCCTTCTTTTCACCACATCTGTATCTTTGGGGTAAATACCCAGTAGCACAATTGCAGGGTCATAGGGAAGCTCTATTTTTAACTTCTTGAGGAATCTCCACACTGTTCTCCAGAGTGGCTGCACCAACTTGCATTCCCACCAACAGTGTAAGAGGGATCCCCTTTCTCCACATCCTCTCCAACACACGTTGTTTCCTGTCTTGCTCATTTTGGCCATTCTAACTGGTGTGAGGTGGTATCTCAATGTGGTTTTAATTGGAATCTCCCTGATGGCTAGTGATGATGAACATTTTTTCATGTGTCTGATAGCCATTTGTATGTCTTCATTGGAGAAGTGTCTGTTCATATCTTCTGCCCATTTTTTGAAAAGAAATGAAATAAAATTTAAAAAAATGAAAAAAGATTTGCACAAAAACTCAATGTGTTCAAAAATTTTTATAGCTTTATTTTGCTAGTATTTTGTCACAAGGTAAAAAGGATTTTATAAATGAAAAGCTGCAAAGTATTTGTGGAAGCTAATTCTCCATGGGTCTCTAATCTCCATGAAGATAATTCTCCATGGGTCTCTAATCTCCATGATCTTTCTAATCATTCTGTAGGCAAGGCATAAACTGTCTTTTATTCTGAATTATGTTCTCTATTCAGCCAGAAACTACTATGTACCTATCTAAAGGCCAGGAACATTTCATTTATTGTGAATGTAGACATTATTTACCTAATTCTGACCATAAGGAAATTAATATTAATCCTAGAGTGCTTAAGTGATTTGCTTAAGGAAACAGAACAAGTGACAAAAATAAATTCTTTATATCTGTCTTATGTCTTTCCCTATGTCTCCGCAGGCAATTTGAGATAGCAACATGTTCCCCTGTCATATGAGTCTATGGCTAGGAGTCCCATCATAGCCATAGAACATGCCATGATATCAGACTATATTTTATGAACTTTTGAGGGAGAAAAAAATATTGCCATTTAACTAAGCTATGACCAAAGCACTTTCTTTGCTGTGATATAAATCCCTGGACTCATAGGAAGGCTACATGGAATACTGCAATATTGCCTAGGTAGTCTGTGAGTACAGGGATAGTGGTGCTGGCAGAAGCATATGGCAGAGAAGGCAAATGCATTTGCAGAATATTGTCTATTCCAGTGAGGATGAAATTTTGCCTCCTCCACGCTGGAAGAAGTGTAATCAATAACCTTCCAGGTGACTGGCTGGTCCCCCCAAAGAATGTTGTTATACTAAGGGCTCACTGGTATTTACAATTGGCAGATTAGACACTCATCAGTAACAGTAACCAGGTCAGGGAAAGGGAAGTCCATGTTGTGGATCTCATGCTTAGCCTTCATCACTGCCACCATGACACTTCATTCCTGGGCAAACACTGGGGTGGTTGATGAAAGACTGACATCCTCAGAGGCCTTCATTTTGTCCTTCTAATTATTAGCAGCTTCCTTAATAAGATGACCTTTTTTGGTATTCACAAAAGACACAAATATCTTTCTCGATGTGCCAACTCCAAGTGCTCCTCTCCCAGACTTTGTCACCCATTTTACAATCCTGTTTCCTCCAAATCCCTGATGTTCCAATCAAACTGTGTGCAACTGCCCTAAAATGTTGTAGATATATACTTCCGTGAAGTCACTCCAAACAAACTAAACAAATATGCCCATTGGGAAAATTTTACTTCATTCCTCTCCTTCAGGGTCACATCTGAGTTAAACTATAATGCTACAGTCATCCGTTCTCAGTTGATAGCAGCATTTCTTGGAGAGCTACTTATCTGTAGCCTTTCTTTTTTTAAAAGATTTATTTACTTATTTGAGAGAGAGAGAGCACACTCATGGGGGCGGGGAGGGATGGGGTAGAGAGAAACTCCAAGTGACTCTGTGCTGAGCACAAAGCCCCACACGGGGCTCAATCTCAAGATCCTGAGATCGTGACCTGAGCCAAAACCAAGAGTCAAATGCTTAACCAACTGCACCACCCACGCATCTCCTGAGTTTTTTTCTTCTGTCACCTGGTCATAAGATACTCCCTATGATGAACTCAGAGAGAAGAGGCAATGTAACAGGAGCTGGTTCTAAAAGTGTCTGAAATGCCCACTCATACAACTTAGTTATAGCTTTTATATCTGCCTAAGCCCATTGTCTTTCATAGTCTTTCCAATGTGTGATAAATTGTTGCTGCTTAGACCCACATATATGGCTTACTGAGTAAGATGACATCAGGTCATGATAGGAAACAGGCTGTATGGTCAATTGGTGTTCCATGATTAAATACTGATACTCTAGCAATGTCCAACAGCAAGCACAGTTGCTTGCACCAAGCCCAGTAGCAAATACAAAGAATTTAAAACAGTAATATTAAATATGTTTAACAATTTAAAGGAATAGACATAAAATGAAAGCATAATCAATAAGTCACTGACATTATGAAAAAGAGTAATTCCAATCTTATACAAATTACCCCAGTGTATAGAAAAAAAAACACTCTCAATATTATTTTTGAGTCTACAAAATGTTCAATATCAAAATCAGGTTAACACATTAAAAGAAAAAAAAAAGTTGCTTGCCAATCTCACTCATAAAAATAGATGAAAAATCCTAAATAACTCTGTAAATTAGCAATCAAACCCAACAATGTGAAACAGGTAAAACCTCTTAGCCAAAGAATATACAGACAGGTCAACATCAGAAACTATTAATATAACTCATCAGCATATTTCAAAAAGAACATGATATGACATTCTTTTTTCCAAGATTTTATTTAATCATTTATTTGAGAGAGAAAGAGAGCATGAGTAGGGGGAGGTATAGAGGGAGAAGCAGACTCTCCACTGAGCATAGTCTGATGCAGAGACTAGATCTCAGAACCCTGGGATCATGACCTGAACAAAAGGCAGAGGCCTAACCGACTGAGCCACCCAGGTGCCTAATGTGACATTCTTTTATAGTAAAAATTGTTAACAAAGCATCAAAGGAAGTTAACAACCTTAAGCTGATAATGAATATCTATACAAAACCTACAAAGTACATTTCACTTAAAAGTGCAAAGTTCAAAATAGTTCCTTAAATACAGGAAAAAAAACAAGGATATTAACTATCACCAGTTCTAATACAATTATAATGGAAATCCCAGTCAGCACACTAAGGCCAGAAAACAAAAGTTATAAGGTTAGGAAGAAAAGAAACAATACTGTCATTGTCTGCAAAAGAATCTATGTAAGTTATTAGAATTATTTGTTTACCAAATTTTCTGGATTACAATTAATATACAAAAATTAATTACACATTTATTAGCCAAGAGCAAAGAATTCAAAAATAAAATTTTAAAAAATACTATTCACCATAGCATCAAAGGCTACAAATAATATGGGAATTAAGCAAACAGATTTCTAAAGACAATCTAGATTACACAAAGAAGAAAGCTATAACACTTTATTGGTAGGCATTTGCAAGAACTAAACTGATGGAGAGATATACTATGTTTATGGATTGAGGTCTCAGTACATTGGTCAATTCTCCCCAAAATTAATCTGTAGTTTCAATGCCATTCCAGTAAAATCCCAATAGTCCTCAACAGGTTGTTTATGGAGCCTGAAAAGCTGATTTTAAAATTGATGTGGTACAGAAAAAAGGCCTACAGTTCCCTACCAAATGTTTATAAACTAATAAGGAGTAAGAATTGCCTTAACAAATATCAACAATTGCTATAAACAATTATGATAATTAAACCAGGTGTTAGTAAGACAAGCATAGATAAATTGGACAATAGAGTAAAACAAAGATCCTAGAAACAGATTTTCCCTACACATGGAACTTCGTTCATCATAGAGCTGGAATTTCAGATCCTTGGGGAAAGGCTTTTCAATATATGGAACAACATTTAGTAATCTACCTATAGAAAAATTGTGAAATTGGACTCCTTCCTCTTACAATACATAAACTTTAATTCCACTGTAATGAATATCTAAATGTGAAAGGCAAAATTATAAAATATTTTAAAACAATAGAAGGGAAACTTTTCTGACCTTGGGAAAGAGAAGGATTTGTTAAACAAGATATAATAGCATACACTGAGGAGACCACAAAACTTCGAAACTACAGAATTAGATGGATCTTCCACATGTATATACAGAAGACATGAAGAAGAGAGCAAGAGAGGAGTACTTGGAATAAGAAGGAAAACAAGGAAGAAAAGGCCAAGAGTCTCAAAGATTTACGAAAATAATCATTAGGGCGCCTGGGTGGCTCAGTTGGTTAAGCAACTGCCTTCAGCTCAGGTCATGATCATGGAATACCAGGATCAAGTCCTGCATCGGGGTCCTAGCTCCACTGGGAGTCTGCTTCTCCTCTCTCATGTTCTCTCTCACTGTCTCTCTCTCAAATAAATAAATAAAATCTTTAAAAAAGGAAACTAATCATTAAATCAGTAGACAACAAAGATAGCCAGTGGAAGATGGAAGTATGGCTGCATGGCATGTGCCTCATAAAAGGATAAGATTTTGCACACAGAACAAATGGCAATCTAAAAACAATGACATTATGTGAGAATAGTTGCCTCTTGTTCCTATGGGACCAAATATGGGAGAAGTAATAAGTCAAAACTCAGGAGTGCTGGCTGCCAAGGAGGCTGTGCCAGGGGAGAGCATTGGATATCCTTTCTGCCAAAGGATTAACAGGAACAGAGGAGAATTAAGAAAACACATATATTTATTTAAAATAGGCTATTAATCATAGTGACCATAGTAAAATAAGTTTGGAGGGAAAACAAAACTGGGAAGAAGATAGGAATGGAGAAGGCACATAATATAAAAAAAAACTATAATCAAATTCATGGCAGACCTTAAATTATTACTTTTGCTAGCATAACATGACAGAATGAGAAGTATGGCAGAGTTAACTGACCTAGTTTATAGCCAGAGAGAGGCAAATCCCAGGTGTAAAGCATCACAAGATCAGCAGTGTGAGCACTTGTTCAGAAGTCTCCATTTCTGTTTCAGAAATCCAAAGAGAAGGTCGATGGGAGTTGTTCAGATGTTCCTATGCAGGAGGCCACCAGGGACTTTAAAATGACAAGGAAAACAAGGGCTCTGAAAAGAACTTAGTTCAAGTGAGAGAAGGGATGTGCCATCCAAGGAAGCTCACCTCATCATGCATGCCTTGCTTTGATTGAAACAGGCAAATCTTTGATAAACCAAATGCTGGTCAAGGCATAGCTGGGTCTGGAACAAATACTGCATTTTTTTGAAAGATTTTATTTATTTGACAGAAAGAGAGAGAGAGCACAGAATCAGGGGGAGTGGCAGGCAGCAGATGGAGAAGAAGGCACCGGCTGAGCAGAAAGCCTGATATGGGGCTCGATCCCATGACCCCAGGATCAAGACCCAAGATGTTTAACCAACTGAGCCACCTGGGCACCCCTGAAGAGAAGTTTAAATAAATATAATAGTGATAGAGATGTGCATAAAGGGACTTAAACCAAGCAGGTATCTTTCACAGTTATTCAAGTGCTCCTGAGTGATATTAACTATTGATCTAAGTGAGATTGAATTGATGAATCAAGAGTAAATTATTTTTTTAACATCAAATGCCAGAGTATAAGACCTTAAAAACTGTTGTTTGGATTTTTCACCTGATAGCCCTTTTCATTTTTTTAAAGATTTTATTTATTTATTTGACAGACAGAGATTACAAGTAGACAGAGAGGCAGGCAGAGAGAGAGAGGAGGAAGCAGGCCCCTTGATCCGAGGACCCTGGGATCATGACCTGAGCCAAAGGCAGAGGCTTTAACATACTGAGCCACCCAGGTGCCCCACCCTTTTCATTTTTAAACAGGAAGAATGGCCATTCCTTGTAGGCTGCTGGACAATTACATCTGACTCAGATTATCTTTGCCTTTTGCTCTACCTGGGAAGTTGCTATGTTTATCACTATAGGGTCATATCAAAGCTCTAGTTGAATCTCTGAGTTCGGTTTTGCCATTAATATCCCTTCTTTGTCTCTTTCTGAGCTTCGTCCCATCATTTACAGCTACCATCCAAGATACATTTTCTCCCCTCCTGCCATACACCATGCACAGGTGGTAATTCACACTCTTAGATATATTATAGAGTGGCAGTTTAAAGCATAGGGTCATAGCTTACTTTAAATTCTAACCCTACCTCTTACCATCTGCCTGTGTAATTTAACCTTTGTTTCTTTATCTGGAATTCTAGGATTATACCTCATACACCTATAGATGAAATGGAATAATCTATACAAGCTATTGTTTACTATCATTTTTGACACACACCATATGCTCAATTAACAGAAACACAGTATTATCAAAATTATCATTATTTGTATTTATTTATTTATTTATTTGGCATTTGTTAAATATTTCCTATTTCCTGGGCATTGTATCAGTGAGCAACAGTGAACAAAAACAAGCATGATTCATGTCCTTATGGAATTTATACTCAATCCCTAAAAATATGATTTATCTCCTGACCTAGCTGCTTCTCAAGAGGAAGAGTTTGGAATTTGGGGGAATAAAGTCATTTCATTATCTCTTGCCCTGAAAAATTTGCTGATCCCTGACAAAGCTATCATACAACTCTCAGATGAATACAGAAAAGAGAAAATTCCATATTGATTTGACATGTCTGAGCTTTGTCTGACTGAGCACAAAACTCACCTTTTTATTTATCCATGTACTAGTCCAATCCTCTCTTTTACCTCTCTGGATAGTAACACTTATCTTGCCCTTGCTGCAATCACAAACTTTCTTCTAATAAACCTTGCAACTGAGGTATTTGCATTTGCCACGAGAGCAAACTCATTATTAATAGAATTCGGTTTCAGTCCAACTCCTCACTGTCTATGTTACCACTCTGGAGAAAAAGTGAAGCATTCACCCTGTCCTTGGCCTTGTCAGTGTGGCTGGCCCACAAATACTTTCTTTCATTGTCTCACAGATAGAGTGATGGGAGTTTCCCTTACCTCTGATAGCACTGGTAAGAACTGGGAAGTTCTAAGGACAACACCCAGAAGGACGTAGGGATTGTACCTCTTACCTATCCAGCCCTCTAGAAACAAATTACAAGAAGTTGACTTGAGCTCTGGCTAAATCTGGGGATTACCAGATTGGTGAAAAAATATGCCCCAATCTTTCTCTCCTATTCTCAGCAGGATCAAGCATAAAAGGAGAATTCACTGCAGGAGTGCCAGGGACACTTGTATCACTCAGACCTCCCTGCTGTTGCCCAAGTACCTTAAGTCAGAGCTCCACTCGTTGATCCATTATTTCTTCTCAGTGCTAACTGGCTTCACCAATTGTGACTCCTTGAGATTTTCGTGAAGCTTAGTTTTGTTTAGTAACTCATGGCTATAACAAAAAATTATAGTGGACTCCTGTTTTCAATGTAGTTATTTCCTATAAAGTCACTCCAAGTATTTAATTAGGAAACACTGAACCAGTGCCCCTACAGAAAATACAGAGCAAGTTTCCTGGAAGCTTCTGGTCACAACATTTCATGAATAAATCAATACATAACCTAGCTTTACATGGTTCTACTTAGAGACACCTTATCTAACATGAATTGTTGATTCATTAACATTGAACTCAGAGATAACAGCACAATAATTCATGCCTGAATAAAGCTTATCAAACACAGGTATTTTCTACATAAGGCACAGTACAGTCTTTTTGCACTTAGGAACACTAGATAGCACTTTCACACTATGTTTGGGAGCCAGTTTAACAGCAAAATCACCAATAAAAACTCCAAAATATGAAAACTATGGCACTAAATAGATCACAGAGAAAGGACATATTTGAATTACGAGAACTGAAAAAAGAAGGCAGAGCATTGCCTTGTTGCATGTGGCAATTCAAATTTTTAATACACTGTTCATGTCCACAAATGACCATGAAAGTGCCACTATTGATTTTGAGCTACAAATAAATTTTAGCAAGTAGATGAATTCCCAAATATGGAATTCATTGAATATTTCCACAAATAATAAATATTGACTGTATATACTAATTATCTTCAAGATTTGGTCTGCCTATGTCCTTTATTGATTCTAATAATATTTATCCACACCATGCTAAAAATAAATTCTTATTTATATTCTTCAAATATAATATTTAAAAATTGGAGGATTTAATTTTTTTAAATGCTGGATTTTAACTACTCTTTAAGATTTGGAAGATGTGGCAACAATTAAGCCCTAGCTCCAGTATGACTGCAATTATCCACTAGGCCTGCAGAGGAGCTGAAACTTTTGGTGGGGCAGGGCCTGTGTTCTCTAGTTCTATCTCTTGAAGTACCCACCTGCTGCACTAACTTATATTGAGCAATGTTGGCATGGAGTTTGAGATTCCTTATTTAAAGGTCTTTAGAACAGTCTCATTTTCCTCCAATAGCAAACAATTCATACCAGTAATTCCAAATCCTGCTTGGCTTAAAAGTTCTCAGGAGTTGGCAGTTCCTGAAGATTCATGAGCTGATAGTTGAGTAAGTAAAACTCTTTAACTGAAACACTACCCCTTACACTCTGTCCAAGGAAGACTTAATTTCCTAAGAAATTCTGTGCCAAGATTATTGGGTAAAAAAAAACAAACAAACTTTTCAATGTACAGCTTCATAAAGAAGTTTCACAGCATCCCTTAATTTAGTGAGCTAATGTAATAACTCTGAATAAATTTAGTTCTGCATCTAGTACAATCAAATATTGAAAAAAAATTCTTCCAGTATTTTAATTCTAATCCCATAGAGTTCTATGCCATTTCTATCAATTTGGGTTATTTCAAAAACTAACTATACCACTTAAGCTTTTAAAACCCAACCTCTGGCACTGTAATTCCAGTATTTGGTCATTGTAAAGTCATGCTTCTGGCTCAGTTTCTAGAATAAGGATTTTATTCAAAATGCCACTAAATTTTTGCCTTGTCTAAAATCTAATACAGTATTCTCTAAAATACATGTCAAAGCTTAGTCTAAAGTGGACAATCTGAGTAAATATTCAAAAGAAATACAAGTTCAACACAAGAATCCTTAAAAAACAGTTTAAATACTTAATGTAGATTTTATTGTTTTGAGAGGAAGCCTCATGAAGAAAACTTTCTTAAAATCTTTAAATATCTCTCCATTTTAGTAGAGGCTCATACAAAGCACCACTTTTAAATTCTGCTATCTTCTTTCTTCAAGACGTCTTTTCAATGTTATGTGGTTCTCTTGTTTACAACTTTCCTTTTACAAGTAATAGATAGAAATTAGTTCAAAGTCCCACTATTCAATATATAACATCCTTCAGTCTCACTCCTCTGAGTCTTATGAAAAATTTAAAAACTTTTAAAAATGTTTTTAAAAGTTTTACTTTTAAAACTATTATTAAAATATTAATTAAATATTATTTATTAAATTAAATAAATTTAACTTATTAAATAAATTTTAAAAACTAAATAAATTAAATTAAATAAATAAAATGTTATTAAAATAAAATATTAAAACCATATTACTATGGTTAAATGCTTACCTATTTCCTCCACTAAACTGGGAATTATTTTAAGGCAAAGACTATTTTTAGTAACCCTGGTATCCCTAGGGACAAGTTGATGGCAGGTACTCAAGAGGTATTGAAACTGAATGTCCACTTGCACCAGGTTATTGTCAATGGAACATATGTATGTGCTTAGTATAGAAACTTTTAACAACTTATATGTTGCTTCCATTTATTGGGCAATGACACAGAAGATTTGGGTAAGTTGTGGCAAATTGAAGACTTGGATTGCAGAGGCTTAAGACATTTGCTGGCCTGGTAGTTAATACTGAAGATTGATGGAATCTTATTTTTAGACTTAAAAAAATAGGCGGTTGCTTTAATAGTTACTAATAGCAGCTGTCCGGCATACACCTTTGACTGGAGATGAGTCAGTCTAGCCATTAGAAACATTTGAGTCTTAAACACAAATGGAAAGTCCAGTAATTGTTTATAAGCTCACCAAAGAAAATCTGTTAATTAAATATTGGAGTGTTTACCTGCAACAGCCTTTATGGGAAACTAATGAACTTGTTCGAAAGATGCAAACAAGTTATCACCTGCTCAGTCAGTCAATAATACTGGAAAGAAGCAATTTCCATCACTGTAGGGATCCACAGGTTAATTCAGAAGCCACCAGACTTTAATGAGCTTCAAACCCTACATACTGGGTGGTAAGGTTTCGCCATGCACCTTTTTGTCAAAAAAAAGTCATTTTTAAAATATAAAATATGGAATAAAATTGTACAAGTTTCTATATAATTCACTCTATCTAGAAAAGAAAGGGAACAAGGCAGAGAAAAAAGATACAGGAAGATGGTCTGTTTAGTTAGGGACATACTGTACTCAACAAAGAGCAAAAGAAACTGATTTAAAGTGAATGATTTAACCTAAATATATTGTTTACAGTGTATCTGATATACAGTGTAAAATATAGTGTATTAAAAAAAAGCTAACCATGGCCCAGTTATAAGAACACAGTGAGCAAATGAGATCCCACTGTTGCATATATGCTACTTATGATGTATTAATATTCTGAAATATATGGCTGTTTCTATAAAAATATATTGTTTTAGGATAGAAAACTATAAAATTATATTTAAGATAAGCACTTAATAATAAATTATATAAATAGCTGTGATTACTTTAAAATGAAATGATATAGAACAATTGATTTATAGTCGATTATTTTATTATCAAGGTGAATAAATGTATTATATAATATTATAGGGAGGAAAGACAAAAACCATGCATCTAGCAATGCAATTGGGAAGGAAAACCGGGAGGCTACGATATCTGTCTTGGGATCAAAAACAAAGTAAAAAATTGGCTCTTCAGTAAATTTATTTCCCAAATTTTATCCAAGGCAATGCAACTGACTCTTTTTTTTTTTTAATTTATTATTGGACAGGCAGAGATCACAAGTAGGCAGAGAGGCAGACAGAGAGAGGGAAGCAGGCTCTCTGCTTGAGCAGAGAGCCCGATGCGGGGCTCGATCCCAGGACCCTGAGATCATGACCTGAGCCAAAGGCAGAGGCTTTAACCCACTGAGCCACCCAGGCACCCCTGCAACTGACTCTTGAATGAATTTTCTTCCCATGTACTCAAAATGTACTTATAAGACCATCTACAAAACGAGTACAAAATCATGAACAAGATTCCTCAATATTAGATTAAGTTTCTGTTTTAGAAAGATTATTTTTTTAATGCAGGAGTAGACATCTGAATTATTTCTAGTCTTTGGTTATTAAAAATAAAGCTGCTATGAACATTCATATACAGGGTTAAAAATTTTTTTTGAAGTCATTCATTGTTATTACATAGAAAGACAGCTGATTTTTTAAATTAATTTTTTTTATTAATTTCATTTCTTTTCAGCATAACAGAATTCATAGTTTTACAACACACCCAGTGCTCCATGCAATGCGTGCCTCCATAATACCCACCACCTGGCTCCCCCAACCTCCCACCCCCCGCCCCTTCAAAACCCTCCGGTTGTTTTTCAGAGTCCATAGTCTCTCATGGTTCATCTCCCCCCCAATTTCCCTCAACTCCCTGATTTTTGAGTGTTGATTTTGTATCATACAAAGTTGCTTAATTTATTTATTAATTTTACAAGGTCTTTTTTTGGGGGGGTGGAATTTTCTTCATATAGGATTATGTCACCTGTGAACAGGTAACATTTTATTTTACTCCTTTCCAGTCTGGGTGTCTTTTGCTTATTTGTCTTGCCTAATTGCTCTGACTAGGATTTTCAGTTGTATGTTGAAAGGCAGTAGCAGAAGGGGGAAGGTTATCTTGTTCCTGATCGTAGGGGGAAAGTTTCAGTATTTCACCATTAAGTACGATGTTAGCTGTGAGATTTTACTTATGACTTTTATTATTAAAGGAAAACTGCCCTATGCTGTCATGATGATGCTATCACTCTGATGGCCTTTATTATATTGAGAAAGTTTCCCTACCCAGTTGAGTGTTTTTATCATTTAAATTTTCTCAAATGCTTTTTCTGCATCAATTGCAAAGTTCATATGCTTTCTTTCTTTGTGACATATTTTTAGTTCATATTTATAATGTGATGTAAGGCATTGGTCAAAGTTCATTTATTTGTATATAGGTATACAATTGTGCCAATACCATTTGGTGAAAAAAGTGTTTTTCTACAATTGACCTTGTAAACTACTTCAAAACTCATCTGTCCATGTGTGTGAATCTATTACTAGATTTTCTTTTTTTTTTAAGATTTTATTTATTTATTTGACAGACAGAGACCACAAGGAGGCAGAGAGGCAGGCAGAGAGAGAGGAAGGGAATCAGTCTCCCCGCTGAGCAGGGAACCTGATGTGGGGCTCCATCCCAGGATCCTGAGACCATGACCCAAGCCGAAGGCAGAGGCTTTAACCCACTGAGCCACCCAGGTGCCCCTATTACTAGATTTTCTATTTCAGTTTATTTATTTACTTATTTTTATGCCACTACTACAACTGTCTTGCTTACTGTAACTTTTAAATAACTCTTGAGGGCACCTGGGGTTGCTCAGGTCAGTTAAGTGACTGACTCTTGATTTCAGCTCAGGTCATGATCTCAGGGTTGTGAGATCAAACCTTATATCGGGCTCCATGCTGAGCCTAGAAACTGGTGAAAATTCTCTCTTTAAAAAAATAAAAAATAAAAAAATAAGTCTTGAAACTTTGTTCTTAAGAAAGGTCTTCCAACTTTGTTCTTTTTCAAATTATTTGGGTTACTCCTAGACCTTTTTATTTTTATATGAATTTTAGAACAATTTCTATTTAAAAAAAGGAAAAGCTTCTAACATTTTCAATCAGATTGCATTGATTCTTTAGATCCACCAGGGAATACCTGACATTTTAAAAATATTGAGTCTTCCTACCCCTGATAATGTTATCTTTCTTTTTATCTAGGTCTTTGAATTCTTTTGGCAATGCTTTACAGTTTTCAGTGTATAGGTATTATACAGCATTTAATGGTAAAATTATATTTTTAAAGTTTTGATTGTTGCTTATATATTAAAAATACAATAACATCTTTGTATAGTAATCCTTTATCCTGAAACATTGCTAAACTCAGTTATTTTTAGTCAAAGTAGTTGTGGGGTTATTTTGTTTTGTTTTGTTTGTAGATTCCCCTGGCTTTTCTATATAGTTGATTATTTCATCTAGGAATAAAGAGTTTTATCTATGGCTTTCAAATCTGAATTCCTTTTATTTCATTTCTCTGATTTATTTTTTTCACTAACTAGAACTTACAGTAAAATGTCTTTACCTTCTTTCTAATTTTAGGGAGAAAGTATACAGTATTTCACCATTAAGTATGGTGTTGGCTGTGGTTTTCATAGATGTTATTTATCAAGTTGAGAAAGTTCCCTTCTATTCCTAGTTTCCTGTGGGGTTTTAATCAGAGTAGATGTTGGATTTTGATAAGTTATTTTATTAAACAACATAAAATAATCATATTGGCTTTTCTTCTGTAGTTTCTCAGTAAACTGCATTACAATGATCTATTTCAAATGTTAAACTAACTTTATAATCCTGGGTAAAATCCATTTGGTCATGACATGTGATTGATATAATATTGAATTTGATTTGCCAAATTTTTATTATGAAATATTACAACTATATTCATGTAGAAAACTGTTCTACATGTCTCCTATATCTCTCTTTCTGGTATGGATATCAGAGTATTCTGGCCTCATGAATGAAGTGGAAAGCATTCCATCTTCTTTAATTTTCTGGGGAATTTTTGGGTAGAATTAATATTATTTCCATTTAAATATTTGGTTTACCATGAAATCTTCTGAGCCTAGTGGGTTTTATTTTTTGTTTGTTTGGTTGCTTGCTTTGCTTTTTTCTTTTTTTCTTTTTTTAATTTCTTTTCAGCATAACAGAATTCATAATTTTTGCATCACACCCAGTGCTCCATGCAATGTGTGCCCTCCATAATACCCACCACCTGGCTCCCCCAACCTCCCCCACCCTCGCCCCTTCAAAACCCTAAGGTTGTTTTTCAGAGTCTATAGTCTCTCGTGGTTCATCTCCCTCTCCAATTTCCCTCCACTCACTTCTCTTCTCCATTTCCCCATGTCCTCCATGTTATTTGATATGCTCCGCAAATAAGTGAAACCATATGATAATTGACTCTCACTGCTTGACTTATTTCACTCAGCATAATCTCTTCCAGTCCCGTCCATGTTGCTACAAAAGTTGAGCATTCATCCTTTCTGATGGAGGCATAATACTCCATAGTGTATATGGACCACATCTTCCTTATCCATTCATCCGTTGAGGGGCATCGTGGTTCTTTCCACAGTTTGGCGACCGTGGCCATTGCTGCTATAAACATTGGGGTACAGATGGCCCTTCTTTTCACCACATCTGTATCTTTGGGGTAAATACCCAGAAGTGCAATTGCAGGGTCATAGGGAAGCTCTATTTTTAATTTCTTGAGGAGTCTCCACTCTGTTCTCCAGAGTGGCTGCACCAACTTGCATTCCCACCAACAGTGTAAGAGGGTTCCCCTTTCTCCACATCCTCTCCAAAACACATTGTTTCCTGTCTTGCTCATTTTGGCCATTCTAATTAGTGTGAGGTGGTATCTCAATGTGGTTTTAATTGGAATCTCCCTGATGGCTAGTGATGATGAACATTTTTTCATGTGTCTGATATCCATTTGTATGTCTTTGTTGGACAAGTGTCTGTTCATATCTTCTGCCCATTTTTTGATATGATTATCTGTTTTGTGTGTGTTGAGTTTGAGAAGTTCTTTATAGATCCTGGATATCAACCTTTTGTCT
Source organism: Mellivora capensis (assembly GCA_004024625.1). Lineage (NCBI taxonomy): Eukaryota > Metazoa > Chordata > Mammalia > Carnivora > Mustelidae > Mellivora > Mellivora capensis. The sequence goes on from PISX010006189.1 coordinate 27,912, forward strand.
GTAGTGTCATTTGCAAATATCTTCTCCCATTCCATGAGTTGCCTCTTTGTTTTGTTGACTGTTTCCTTTGCTCTGCAGAATCTTTTGATCTTGATGAAGTCCCAAAAGTTCATTTTTGCTTTTGTTTCCTATTGTGCTCCTATTTGTAGTATTTCCAAGTATTTTTCTCCTAACTAAAATATAATCAAACTCTTTTTATTATCAAACATGTGTTGAGAGCCTCATAACAGTCTTCTAAGTTGTTGAGGAACTTACACTCTAGTGAACTTACATTCTAGTGATGCTAGAACTTACATTATTAGCAACAAAGAAATAAATAAGAAAATACAAAAGTAATGATTGCTATAAAACTAAACACAGTGGGTGCTGGGACTGGAATTGGCTGCTTTGGATGGGTAGTTAGGAAAGCCGTTGCTCGTGAGATGCTATAGAATGCATAAGATGAATGACAAGGAACCAGACATGAAAAGATCTAAGACAAAGGCACCTCAGGAAGAGAAGGCAGCAGATGGAAATGCCCCGAAGGCATCAATAAACTTGATCTGTTGGAGGAGCAGAAAGAAGGTCATTATATCTGGAACATGCTGAGCAAGCAGAGGAGAAGCATGCTACGTGGTTGGAAAGGCAGGAAGAGCCAAGATTACACAGGACCTTGGAAACATGGTAAAGAGTCATGGATGGGATTTTATCGCAGGTGTCATAGGGAGCCTCAAAGAATTTTAAACAAGGATTTGATACAACCTGATATATTTTTAAAAAAACATTGCTCTAGCTATTGTGAGAAGAATGAAATATGGGAGGTCCATTGAAGAAGGCAGGCGACTAGTTTGAAGACTATGATAGTAAACTAGCCAAGCACTGCAGAGTGTTGGAAATAGGGCTAAACGGATTTAGAAAAAGTAGTTGCGTTTCAATAATAATTGAACAATTGATAATACTCGCCTATGCATTGAATTTTGCTGGCACAGGAGGGAAGCAAATGTAATGATTATGAGTACTAGGTTATCTATAGCATGTTTCAGTTCCACATCAATTATCTATGCCTAATATATTTTTATTTTTTTCAGGGGTTCTATGACTAATAAAGTCATATATTTAAATATGTAGTTTTAAGGTTCACATGCTATCATTATTGTTATTTTTAAATGAATTCACCTTCAACAGCTATACTGAGTAAGCCAAGAAATTTAATGGCTTGCAGATGAATAGGCTGTCAATGCAAAACAACACTACCAACATAATATTAAAATACATTGACTTTTTTTTTGAGAAAAAGAGCTCAGACTTGGTAAAATGTGACAAATTACAAGCTACTAAAGTAGTGATATTTAGATTTTAGGGTCATGTGGAAAAAAAGAGTCAATATATTTCGCATTTATTATATAATGACCATTCCCAAGTAAACTGCAATGGTTTAACACCTGTTGTTAGTTCTTATGTGTTCATACAATTGATAATGAATCATAATCAAAAAGGCAAACATTATGCATCCCATTGCAAGTGGCAGTGCACACAGATAATATGTATTTTTTGGCTTGCTCAGTAGCACAAAGAAGGGACTATAAATCAAGTAGAAAAATGTTGATTTAAATGACCTCTTGGCAAAAAAATTAAAAAATCCAGAATACACCAGCTCTATTTACACCTTAAAGAGCTGGAGAATCAATAACAAATTAAGCCAACCCCACACACAAGAAGGGAAATAATCAAGATTAGAGCAGAGATCAATGAGCTAGAAACTAGAGATACAGTAGAACACATCAATGAAACTAGACGCTGGTTTTTTGAAAGAATCAATAAGATTGATAAACCATTGGTCAAACTAATCCCCCCCCCAAAAAAGAGAGAAGACCCAAATTAATAAAATTATGAATGAAAGGGAGAGACCATAACTAACACCAAATAAATAGAAACAATCACCAGAAATTATTATCAATAGTTATATGCCAAGAAATTAAGCAAAGTAGATGAAATGGATGCATTCCTAGAAACATATAAAATTCCAAAACTGAATCAGGAAGAAACTGACAATCTGAATAGACCAATATCTAGTAACAGTAATGAGATTGAAGCAGTGATCAAAAACCTCCCCAAAAAACAAGAGCCCAGGACCTGATGGATTCCCTGGAGAATTCTATCAAACATTCAAAGAATAAATAATACCTATTCTCCTGAAGCTGTTTCAAAAAGTAGAAACAGAAGGAAAACTTCCAAACTCTTTTTATGAAGCCAGTACTACCCTGATCCTCAAACCAGGCAAAGACCCCAACAAAAAGGAGAATTTCAGACCAATATCCTTGATGAATATGGATGCCAATATTCTCAACAAGATCCTAGCCAATAGGATCCAACAGTACATTAAAAAGATTATCCACCATGACCAGGTGGGATTTATCCGTGGGATGCAGAGGTGGTATAACATTCGTAAATTAATCACTGTGATAGAACAAATCAATAAGAGGAGAGAGAAGAACCACATGATCCTCTCAATTGATGCAGAAAAAGCATTTGACAAGATACAGCGTCCATTACTGACTAAACAATTCAAAGCATAGGGATAGGGGGAACATTCCTCAACTTCATAAAAGCTATCTTTGAAAAACTCACAGCGAATATCATCCTCAATGAGGAAAAGCTGACAGTCTTTCCTTTGAGACCAGGAACACGACAAGGATGCCCACTCTCATCACTCTTATTCAAGATAGTACTAGAAGTTCTAGCAACAACAATCAGACAACAAAAAGAAATAAAAGGTATTCTAATTGGCAAAGAAGAAGCCAAACTCTCTCTCTTCGCAGGTGACATACTTTATATGGAAAACTCAGAAGACTCCACCCCTAAACTACTAGAACTCATACAGCAATTCCATAATGTGGCAGGATACAAAACCAATGTACAGAAATCAGTTGCTTTCTTATACAATAACAATGGAAAAATAGGGAAATTAGAGAATCGATTCCATTTACCATAGCACCAAGAACCGTAAGATACCTGGGAATAAACCTAACCAAAGAGGTAAAATATCTGTACTCAAAGAACTACAGAACACTCATGAAAGAAATTGAAGAAGACACAAAAATATGGAAGACCATTACATGCTCATGGATTGGAAGAACAAACATTGTCAAATGTCTATACTGCCTAGAGCTATCTATACTTTCAATGACATCCCAATCAAAATTCCACATGCTTTTTTTAAAGAGCTGGAACAAACAATTCTAAAATTTGTAAGGAACCAGAAGAGAGCCTGAATTGCTAAGGAAATGTTGAAAAACAAAACTAGGGGCATCACGTTGCCTGATTTCAAGCTTTACTACAAAGCTGTGATCACCAAGACAGCATGGTACTGACACAAAAACAGAAACATAGACCAGTGGAACAGAGTAGAGAGCCCAGATATGGACCCTAAACTCTTTGGTCAAATAATCTTTGACAAAACAGGAAAAAATATACAGTGGAAAAAAGACAGTCTCTTCAATAAATGGTGCTGGGAAAATTGGACACCTATGTGTAGAAGACTGAAACTCGACCATTCTCTTACACTGTACACAAAGATAAACTCGAAATGGATAAAAGACCTCAACATGAGGCAGGAATCCATCAGAATCCTAGAGGAGAACATAGGCAGTAACCTCTGGCTACAGCAACTTCTTTCAAGACATGTCTCCAAAGGCAAAGGAAACAAAAGTGAAAATGAACTTTTGGAACTTCATCAAGATCAAAAGCTTCTGCACAGCAAAGGAAACAGTCAACAAAACAAAGAGGCAACTCATGGAATGGGAGAGGATATTTGCAAATGACATTCAGACAAAGGGCTGGTATCCAGGATCTATAAAGAATTCCTCAAACCCAACACACACAAAACAGATAAGCACGTCTAAAAATGGGCAGAAGACATGAACAGACACTTCTCCAAAGAGGACATACAAATGACTAACAGACACATGAAAAAATGTTCAACATCATTAGCCATCAGGAAGATTCAAATCAAAACCACATTGAGATAACACCTTACACTAGTTAGAATGACCAAAATTAACAACACTAAATAGCAAGTGTTGGACAGCATGTGGAGAAAGGGGATCCCTCTTACATTGTTGGTGGGAATGCAATTTGGTGCATCCACTTTGGAAAACAGTGTGGAGATTCCTTAAGAAATTAAAAATAGAGCTATTCTATGACCTTGCAATTGCACTATTGACTATTTACTCCAAAGATACTGATGCAGTGAAAAGAAGGGCCATCTGTACACCAAGGTTCATAGCAGCAATGGCCACAGTCACCAAATTGTGGAAAGAACCAAGATGCCCTTCAACAGATGAATGGATAAAGAAGATATGGTCCATATATACAATGAATCATGCCTCCATCAGAAAGGGTGAATAACTAACTTTTGTATCAACATGGATGGGAATGGAAGAGATTATGCTGAGTGAGATAAGTCAAGCAAAGAGAGTCAATAATCATATTGTTTCACTTACTTGTGGAGTATTGGGAGATGGAGAGAAGTGAGTTGGGGGAATTGGAGGGGGAGATAATCCATGAGAGACTGTGGCCTCTGAGAAACAAACTGAGTGTTTCAGAGGGGAGAGGGGAGGGGTTGGGTGAACCTGGTGGTGGGTATTATGGAGGGCACTGGGTGTGGTGCATAAAAAATGAATTTTGGAACACTGAAAAAAATTAAGTTAAATTAAATTTTTTAAAAATGACCTCTTGGACTCTAATATAAAGCTTCTCTGAATAGTTATTTAACTTTGCATTCCGACCTAAATTGTTAGTATATTCATAATTAAGTAAGACATATTAGGTAGGGAGCTGCAGTATAATCATGCACATAGTTTTATTTTGATTTGCAAATTCAAAATGAAAATAAAGATGGTAATCAAAGGGAGAGAGGTAAGATGGCAGAGGAGTACAGGACTGAAATGACATCAGGTCCAGGAGTTCAGCTAGATAGTTATCAAATCATTCAGAACACCTACAAACTCAACAGGAGATCGAAGAGAAGAAGAGCAGAAATTCTAGGAACAAAAAATCAACCATTTTCTGAAAGATAGGATGTATAGAGAAGTGAATCCGAGGCCATGGGAAGAGAGACTGCTGGGGGAGGGGCCAGTTCCTGGCAAGTGGTCGAGCAGTGGAAAACAAAATCAGAACTTTAAGAAGTCTGCTCTACTGAAGGCACAATTATAATGTGCTTAGACCATGCTAATTACATCACATATTAGCTCATTTCATCTTTACCGTGATTTGGAAAGTATATATTTATTTCACAATTGAAGAAATTGAGGCCACAAAAGCAATACATGTGCTTAAAGTCACACAGCCAATGGGGGCACCAAGATTTGAAACTGAGTTTGTCAGGGACTCAATGAAGTGGGAGGGGCCAGGTCCCAGCAAGCAGCAGAGCAGTGGAGCACAAAATCATAACTTTTAGAAGTCTGCTCCACTGAGGGATATCGCTCCAGACGCTAAGCAGGGGTGGAGCCCTCGTGGGGACAGTGTGGTCTCAGGTCCCACAGGGTCACAGAAAGATCAGGGGTGTCTGAGTGTGGCAGAACTGCCAAGTATCAGAGCAGGGAAGCTGGCTACAGAGACAAAGCCCAGGAGTGAGCTCTCAGCTCAGGGTTACCTTAAACCATGATCTGCGGCACATTCAGGCCACTGTTCTTTGAGCAGGGACCCCACAGGTGGCAGATCCAGGGAAACTCACCTTCCTTCTCTGGAGGCAGGAATTTGCTGGGCTTGAAGACTCTAAATGGAGCTGTGCATCATAGACAGAAACACTCGGTCACAGGCTGGGAGTGCAGCCGGAGACCAGGGATACGAGAGGGATTGACCCCTTTTCTCTGAGGTCGCATTGAGAAGTGGGGCCCTGAGCTCTCAGCTCCTCCAGCCTGGAGATTGGGAGGCTGCCATTTTTACTCCAATCCTCCAGAGCTCTATGGAAACCATTCAGGGACAAAAGCTCACAGAGCGAACTCGAGCAGATTACTTAGCCCAGTCCCTGGCAAGGGTGGGGCAATTCTGCCTCTAGCAAGGACATTTGGAAATCACTACAACAGGCCCCTCCCCCAGAAGATCAGCAAGAACATCCAGCCAAGACCAAGCTCACCCATCAGTGGAACTCCAGAGATAGGGGAAAGCGATGCATGAATTCGTGGCTTTCTCCCATGATCCTTTAGTTTTGCAAAGTTAAATTAAATTTTTTAAAATTTATTTTTTTCTCACTTTTTTAATCTTTCCTCTTCTAACTTTTTTAACTAGTTTATCTTAACCATACCTTTCTTTAAAAAAATCTTTTTAAACCTTCATGATTATAGTCATATTTTATCCTTCATTGTATTTAAACTTATTTTTTGTATACATATAGGGGTTTTTTTTCTAAAAAATTTTGGGATACAATTTCTTCTAATAGATCAAAATATACCCTAAATCTAGCACAGGGCTTTGTTCTAGTCTCCAGCCTGAGCATATTATCTCCCTTCCCCCTTTTTTTTTCTTTCTTTTTCCAACCAACTTATCTTATCAATTCCTTTTTTATAATTTTTTAAAATTTTTATCTTTACAGTCTTATTCCATCCCTTCATCATGTTTAACATTATTTTTGAATATATATTTTTGCCCTTCTTTAAAATTTTGGGAGGTAGTTTCTTCTAAGAGACCAGAATACACCCCAAAATCAAGTGGATGGCTCTGTTCTATTCACCAGCTTAATATATGCGTGTGTGTGTATATATATATATATACGTATATATATATGTACACTATCTATTCAACAGCTTAATATATGTGTGTATATATACACACACATATATTAGACTTTTTTTTAACCCCCCCTTTCTTCTCCTCCAGGTTTGGAGTCTTTTCTGATTTGGTTAGCGTACATTTTTCTGGGGTCTTTGCCACTCTTTTAGTATTCTGTTCTCTCATTCATATATTCTTATCTTGATAAAATGACAAGGTGGAAACTCACCACAAAAAAAAGAACAAGAGGTAGTTCCAACAGCTAGGTACCTAATCAATATGGGCATTGGTAATTTGTCAGACCAAGAGTTCAGAACAATGATTCTCAACGTGCTAGCTGGGCTCGAAAAAGGCATGGAAGATATTAGAAAAACCCAGTCTGGAAAAATAAAAGCACTTTCTGGAGAAATGAAAGAACTAAAATCTAACTAAGCTGAAATCAAAAAAGGAATTAATGAGGTGCAATCAAGAATGCAGGCTCAGACTGCTAGGATAAATGAGGGAGAAGAGAGAATTAGTGATATAGAAGACCAAATGATGGGGAATAAAGAAGCTTAGTAAAGAGAGGCAAATAACTACTAGACCATGAGGGGAGAATTTGAGAGATAAGTGATACCATAAGATGACACATTATTAGAATAATTGAGATTCCAGAAGAAGAAAGAGAGAGAGGGGCAGAAAATATATTGGAGCAAATTATAACAGAGAATTTCACTAATATGACAAAGGGAACAAGCATCAAAATCCAGGAGGCACAGAGCACTCCCTTCAAAATCAATAAAAATAGGTCCATACCCCTTCATTTAATAGTAAAACTTACTGGTCTAAGTGACAAAGAGGAAATCCTGAAAGCAGCTCGGGACAAGAAGTCTGTAACATACAATGATAGGAATATTAGATTGGCAGCAGACTTATCCACAGAGAACTGGCGTGTCAGAATAAACTGGCATGATATATTCAGAGCACTAAATGAGAAAAATATCCAGCCAAGAATACTGTACCAGCTAGGCTTTCACTGAAAATAGAAGGAGAGATAAAAAGTTTCCAGGACAAACAAAAATTAAAAGAATTTACAAACACCAAACCAGTCCTACAGGAAATATTGAAAGGAGTACTCTAAGCAAAGAGAGAGCCTAAAAGTAGTAGGCCAGAAAGGAACAGAGACAATACACATTACCTTACAGGCAATACAATGGCACTAAATTCATATCTTTCAATACTTGTCCTGAATGTAAATGGGCTAAATGCCCCAATCAAAAGACACAGGATATCAGAATGGATAAAAAAACAAGACACATCAATATGCTGTCTACAAGAAACTCATTTTAGACTCAAAGACACCTCCAGAATTAGAGTGAGGGGTTGGAAAACAATTAACCATGCTAATGGACATCAAAAGAAAGCTGTGGTGGCAATCCTTACATCAGATAAATTAGATTAAAACCAAAGACTATAAAAAGAGATGAGTAAGGACACTATATCATAACTAAAGGGTCTGTAAAACAAGAAGATCTAACAATTTTAAATATCTATGCCCCTAACATGGGAGCAGCCAATTATATAAACAAATTAATAACAAAATCAAAGAAACACATTGACAATAATATAATAATACTAGGGGACTCTTAACACCCCCTTCTCTGAAATGGACAGATCATGCAAGCAAAAGATCAACAAGGAAATAAAGGCCTTAAATGACACACTGGACCAGATGGACATCACAGATATATTCAGAACATTCCATGCCAACGCAACAGAATACACATTCTTCTAGAGTGCACATGGGACATTTTCCAGAACAGATCACATCCTGGGTCACAAATCAGGTCTCAACCAGTACAAAAAGACTGGGATCATTCCCTGCATATTTTCAGACCACAATGTTCTGAAGCTGGAAATCAATCGCAAGAGGAAAGTTGGAAGGAAGTCACATACATGGAGGCTAAAGAGCATCCTACTAAAGAATGAATGGGTCCACCAGGAAATTAAAGAAGAATTGGAAGAATTCATGGAAACAAATGAAAATCAAAACACAACTTTTCAAAATATCTGGGACACAGCAAAGGCGATCCTGAGAGGAAAGTATATAGCCATACAAGCCTTTCTAAAGAAACAAGAAAGGTCTCAAGTACACAACCTAACCCTACACCTAAAGGAGCTGGTGAAAGAACAGCAAAGAAAGCCTAAACTCAGCAGGAGAAGAGAAATCATGAAAATCAGAGCAGAAACGAATGATATGGAAACCAAAAGAACAATAGAACAAATCAATGAAAGTAGGAACTGATTCTTTGAAAGAATTAATAAGATTGATAAACCCCTGGCCAGACTTACCAAAAAGAAAAGAGAAAGGACCCAAATAAATAAAATCATGAATGAAAAAGGAGAGATCACAACCAACACCAAAGAAATACAAACAATTATAAGAACATACTATGAGCAACTATAGGCCAGCAAATTTGACAATCTGGAAGAAATGGATGCATTCCTAGAGACATATAAACTACCACAACTAACCAGGAAGAAACAAAAAACTTGAACAGACCCATAACCAGTAAGAAGATTGAAGCAGTCATCAAAAATCTCCAAACAAACAAGAGTCCAGGGCCAGTAGACTTCCAGGGGAATTCTACCAAGCATTTAAAGAAGAATTAATACTATTTTCCTGACTGTTCCAATAAAATAGAAATGGAAGAAAAACTTCCAAACTCATTCTATGAGGCCACCATGACCTTGATCTCAAAACGAGACAAAGACCCCATCAAAAAGGAGAATTACAGACCAATATCCTTGATGAACACAGATGTGAATATTCTCACCAAAATACTAGCCAATAGGATCCAATACTGCATTTAAAGGATTATTCACCACGACCAATTTGGATTTATTCCAGGGCTGCAAGGTTGGTTCAACATCCGCAAATCAATCAATGTGATACAATACATTAATAAAAGAAAGAACAAGAACCCTATGATACTCCCAATAGATACTGAAAAAGCATTTGACAAAGTACAGCATCCTTTCTCGATCAAAACTCTTTAAAGTGTAGGAATACAGGGTACATACCTCAATATCATCAAAGCCTTCTATGAAAAACCCATAGCAAATATTCTCAATGGGGAAAAACTGAGAGATTTTCCCCTAAGGTCAGAAACATGGCAGGGATGTCCACTATCACCACTGCTATTCAACATAGTACTAAAAGTTTTGGCCTCAGCAATCAGACAACAAAAAGAAATAAAAGGCATCTGAATCAGTGAAAAAGTCAAACTCTCGTTCTTTGTAGATGACATGACACTTTATGTGGACAATCCAAGACTCCACTCCAAAACTCCTACAACTCATACAGGAATTCAGTAAAGTGTCAGGATATAAAATCAATGCACAGAAATCAGTTGCATTTCTATAGACCAACAGCAAGACAGAAGAAAGAGAAATTAAGGAGTCAATCCCATTTACAATTGCACCCAAAACCATAACATACCTAAGAATAAACCTAACCAAAGAGGCAAAGAATCTGTACTCAGAAAACTATAAAGTACTCATGAAAGAAATTGAGGAAGACACAAAGAAATGGAAAAAGGTTCCATGCTCATGGATTGGAAGAACAAATATTGTGAAAATGTCTATGCTACCTAAAGCAATCTACAAGTTTAATGCAATCCCTATCAAAATCCCACCAATTTTTTTCCAAGAAATGGAACAAATAATCCTAAAATTTACATAGAACCAGAAAAGACCCCAAATAGCCAGAGGAATGTTGAAAAACAAAGCCAAAGTGGGTGGCATCAAAATTCCAGACTTCAAGCTCTATTACAAAGCTGTCATCATCAGGACAGTATGATAATGGCACAAAAACAGACACAAAGATCAATGGAGCAGAATAGAGAGCCCAGAAATAGACCCTCAACTCTATGGTCAACTAATCTTTAACAGGAAAGCAGGAAAGAATGTCCAATGGAAAAAAGAGAGTCTCTTCAACAAATGGTCTTGGAAAAATTGGACAACCACATGCAGAAGAATGAAACTGGACCATTTCCTTATACCACACAAAAATAGACTCCAAATGGATGAAAGACCTCAATGTGAGACAGGAATTCATCAAAATCCTTGAGGAGAACACAGGCAGCAACCTTTTTGACCTCAGCCCTAGCAACTCCTTCCTAGAAACATTGCCAAAGGCAAGGGAAGCAAGGGCAAAAATGAGCTATTGGGACTTCTTCAAGACCAAAAGCTTTTTTACAGCAAAGAAAACAGTCAACAAAACCAAATGACAACTGACAGAATGGGAGAAGATGTTCACAAATAACCTATCAGGTAAAGGGCTGGTGTCCATAATCTATAAAGAACTTATCAAACTCAACACCCAAAGAACAAATAATCCAATCAAGAAATGGGCAGAGGACATGAACAGACATTTCTGCAAAGAAGACATCCAGATGCCCAACAGACACATGAAAAAGTGCTCCACATCACTCAGCATCAGGGAAATACAAATCCAAACCACAATGAGATACCACCTCACACCAGTCAGAATGCCTAAAATTAACAAGTCAGGAAATGACAGATGCTGGTGAGGATGCAGAGAAAGGGGAACCCTCCTACATTGTTGGTGGGAATGAAAGCTGGTTCAGCCCCTCTGGAAAACAGCATCAAGCTTCCTCAAAAAGTTCAAAATAGAGCTACCCTATGACCCAGCAATCACACTACTGGGTATTTACCCTAAAGATACAAATGTAGTGATCCAAAGGGGCATGTGCACCTGAATGCTTATAGCAGCAATGTCCACAATAGCCAAACTATGGAAAGAACCTAGATGTCCATCCACAGATGAATGGATAAAGAAGAGGTGGTATATATATATATATACAATGGAATACAATGGAGCCATCAAAGAAATGAAATCTTGCCATTTGCATGACATGGATGGAACTAGAGGGTATTATGCTGAGCGAAATAAGTCAATCAGATAAAGACAATTATCACATAATCTCTCTGATATAAGGAATTTGAGAGGCTGAGTGAGGGGTTTGGAGGGTAGGGAAGGAAAACTTCAAATAAGATAGAATCAGGAGGGAGGCAAACCATAATAGACTCTTAATCTCACAAAACAAACTGAGGGTTTCTGGGGGGTTGGGGGGGCATGGAGAGGATGGTTGGGTTATGGAAATTGGGGAGGGCATGTGATATGGTGAGTGCTGTGAACTGTGTATGCCTGATGATTCACAGACCTGTACCCCCGGGGCAAATAATACATTATATCTTAATAAAAATAATTTAAAAATAAATAAACTAGCTATAAATCTAAAAAAATAGAGATGGTAATCAGTGAATCTAAAAAATGTGGCAAAGTTGGGTGTGAATCCTGGCTCTGCTAGGAATAACACTGGGAACTCAATATTGTCATACCTTGTTTTTTCCCTTATGAAATTAAGATAATGATGAATCATCCTCACATACATAGTAAAGAATAAGTTTAAACCACATTTCAGGTGATTAGCATGGCCTTATATGTTCAGCTTTCCCTTCTAATTGGCACCATTTTCAAGCACCAAATCTTTGCCTCATGGTGCCAAAATGTCTGAAGTAGCTTATATTTTATGTCTTAGCCTTCAAGAATCCCATTGAAAAGTTAGAATGACTCTTTACCAATGATCAAAGGCCCTAGAATTGATCCCACGTTCATGGTTTAAGTCATTCAGAGCCACTGATCCTACAATCTGATTGAGCAGAACAGGACAACGTGCCCCTCCCCCCCTTTGAATTCACAGATTCACAGATTCACAGGAAACACAGATGCTCTCAAACTCCATGGACTGAGGATGAGAGGAGTTGTTTTCCCAGAGAATCAGATGTTTACCATGGAATCCATGCTATTGTTCTAACTTTATATACCAGAACTATGCATGTTACTTTGACAAAGCTTCTAAAGTTCTCTGAGTCTCAGGACTCTACCTTTACAAGGTAAAGTATCGTGTAATTATATGATATATAATTATATATATCATATAATTATACAATACTTATACGAATAATTGTATACGTAATACGATATGTATTACGTAATACGTAATTTACGTATTTTACGTAATACGTAATATGATATGATAATTATATAAATATAATTATATGATACTTTACCTTGTAAAGTTGTGAATAAAAACATTTTAAAGATTTTATTTTTAAGTAATCTCCACCCAACCCCATGTGGAGCTCAAAGTCACAACCCCAAGATGAAGAGTCATACACTCCTCTAACTGAGCCAGCTGGGCACCCCAAGTTGTTGTGAAATTTTAATGAAGTTATATACATACACATGTAATAAGCTACCTCAAGCTGGGTATATGATAGGTACTAAATACATGTTTATTATTTTGTTTCCCTGTTCTCTCAGGAGTGATATAGGATAAACATTGCATGTATTAATACTTGAAGACAGCTACAATTGTCTTCACTAATTTTTTTCTATTGTAAGCTCAGATCCATCCATTTGTTGTTTTTCTAATATTTATTGGTTTTGAGCTAGTTCATGATCATTGTCTCTAGCCTTTCATCATTACACATCAAGTGCAGTGTCCAGATCAGAACATAATATTCCAGGTATGATCTGTCTAGCATGAAGTTGCCTGTAATCTCCTTTGATCTGAAAACACTTTTCATTGATGACACCTGAGATTTTCATGACAGTTGGTAAGGCATTTTGCTCCCCACAGATATTTAAACCAGCCAAAACCCCAGGCGTTCTCTACAAGCTCTGCAGGTAAGTTATGCCTGTTCTGACTTATGCCTATGAAAAAGCCCTTTCTAGCATATGCTAAGAACTCTATTCCTATTCAATGTTATCCTATTAGAGTTTCACAATTATCTTATTTATTTGATTGCTGACAGCATCCTTTTGGATATGGTTCAACCACTCATCAAATTTTCACAGCATGTACAAATTTGACCTATGTTCTCCAGTGTCTTTATTCTCAGTGAGAGCAGAATCAGAGCACACCAGGCCAGAGTACTTTAGCACTACACACATTTTCCTTGAAGTTGGTAAAGGTCTCACCAACAGCATCCTGGTCATTAACCAATCTTGAATCCTAATACTGTCAGTATTTTATTCAACCCACATGTATATGTCTTGTTCATAAAAGACTGTGGCAATTAAGCATAGAAAACTCTATCCAGTTTCTGCACACATATAATTTTGTCAATTTTATCATTCAACCAGTACTGCTTTGTGCCTTTGTTTGTTGTCATTGTCTCATACTTCCTTCACAATAGGAACCTCTTCATATAGGAATCCACAATGTTTAATCAAAGGAATTAGCATCTAGCCTGTGGAAACAGAGGCACATCTAAACAACTAAACATCAAGAAATAAAAATTATGATCACTAAGATAGTATATCAAATAGTTTTCAGATTAAATCAATAAAAATCAGATTTAGACAAGAGGGGTGAACACCAGACTGAAGAGATTTTGAATTTCAAATGATGGATTCTAAAAGATTTTGTTCCCAATGGAGCAATGTGCTGGTCTCATTGTCATGGAGAAGAAAAGTTCAATTACAAATCAGTCCTCTTCTCCAAATAAAGCAAGTCAACTCACCTGTTTAATAAATTGTGCTCCAAAGAACTCTGCTGTGAGACTACTCCAGAATGGCAGAAACTTCAATTGTTGAAGCTATTTAGCATAATGTCTTGGAGCATGTCCCCAAAGACTCCCACTAGTAATCTAGAGCAGCGAGGGCAGTGATTCATGTTCACTCTCAGAACACATAAATCTTCTCTAGAAACTCCCCCAGAATACTAGAAACAAAAGTCCTACCGGGTAGAGAGTTTAGTCCCTGCAGCTGTATGGTTAGACAGATGCAACAAAAACTGGACATAACTATTCCTATGACTTTATTTGTATCTCTTGACTTTCTACCTCTTGGAATACTTGAAGTTTGGAAATATATCTACATGTAATATCATCAAAATACTAACAATTTCTAAGGATATTATTGAGATTGTGAATAATGAGTGATTTTTAATTTCATGTATCTATTATTTGTATTATTTTAAAATTTCCTAGAATGTTCTTAAAAAATAAAATTTCCTAGAATGTGAAGAACTTTTAAATCATAGAAAATACTCATAAAAGTAAATGTGTGACTTACAAAACATGGTGGAATTTCCATTTTTTATTGCTTCATGCCTATTGGATAAGCAGAATGGTTATTCTTGAAATTCCCCTCAGTGCAAAAAACACAACCTTTTAAGACAAAGTTGGAAGTAAACTATCTTATTTTAAATGATGAAGAAGAAAAAGAACAACCACAACCACAACAACAACAAACAGCAGCTGATAAAGACACTAAGATATCATTGCTCACATCCAAATACATTGTCTCCCAAATACCTACTTGCTGTCATGGGCATGCAGTAACTTTCTAACAACATGCTATGAGTCAATTGCTGTTGTATACAAAGACATACTCTCTATATATAGAGTGTGAAAAGTTTTGAACAGAAGTTTAAGGAGTGTGCTGTAAAACTGAGTCATTTTGGTTTTTAAGCAGGAGTCTGGAATCAAAATGGTGCTCTAGGGAAGTTAATTTGGCAGAAGGGTCATGATAAATTGAAGGGGAGAGCAATTAGAAGTAATGTGACACCCATAGGAAGCTATTGTAACTCTGCAAAGAGAAGTAAAGGTAAATCTGAACTAGAACTGATTAGCAAGAATGGATAGTGGAATGAGGTATAAGAAACTATGTACTACACAGATCATATGGTGAATATGTCATACGAGATAAATGACAACACTTAAAAGCTGGATTCTAGTTTCAGTTATGTTCCTGATGAGCTATGTGATCTTGAGAAAGTCATTTTATCTTCTTAGATCAGTTTCATTTGAAAAAGAAAGAAAGTAAGGGGAGGGAAGGAAGAAGGAAGAAATGAAAATTATTTCATTTGAAATGAAAGAGTGGTGAAAAGTAAATGCTCCAAAAAGCCTTACCTCTTACTTACAAGATTTTCAAATGGAAATGTTCCAAATGGAACATTACATTCATGGTTGAGTTGGCCCACGAATCTACCAGTTAACACTTGCTCCTAATGATCGCTTATACTTTTGGCAGTTATCAGTCACATTAGAGAGACTATCTCAGGATAGGAAGGACTTCTCTGACAGAAAGAAAAAATGAGAACTCTTGAAATTCTTGAAGATCTCCTATTCAGGGATCCACCATGAACAGGAGAGTTGGAGGAAGGAGGTTAAGCGTGATATTGTCACCTGGGAAAATACCTCTGGTTATTAACAATTTGGAGGAATTTGTTCAGGAGGGGGCAGATTTCACTAAGGGAGAAGATAGGAGAGTAGGAAGTAATTCATATCAACAAACTCCTTAGAGGAGAAATATTATACGATTTTACCCCAGTAAGGCCTCTCTGACTCTCTTCCTGAGACAATGGTGAGCTCAAGATGGCACAGAACTACTACATGCCCAGTTAACATAGGGTAGGGTGTGAGAAGGCTAAGCCATGTGTCCAATATGACAGTCTGCCTTTCCTGGGAAGGAAAAAACAGCAAAGGCAACCAAAAAACTGATATAACTATCCTGTGAGCCTCTTCAATGAACTCTTAAAGGATATGTGGTCACAGGTTTCAAAATGAAAAGTCAGATATAATGCAAATGATATCTTAATCCCCATTTTACTAAATAATGGCAGGATACTGGGGAGTGCATGCCATGACTACTGAGGGGACAGAAACATCAGACTAACCTCGTAGTGTATAAGAGAATATCCAGAAGATGAGGATGACCAGGTTCCAGATTACAAAATTGTATATCCGTCTTATGATATCTAGGTATCAAATTGGTCAGTCAGTATAGGATTACTTCCCAGAAGAGTGGTAGTTAAAGAAGACATTTTGATTGAAAAATGGAAACTTCTCCCTTCACCCAACCCTCCACCTGCCTCCTGCCCATTCGGGGTGGGGATGAGGAAACTTAGTATTGGCAGATCCAAATATTAGGCAGTCAACCAATAAAATGTCCTTCATCCTATATATCCTCTCACACTTTCTTTTATTTCTTCTACTATGATGCTCTCAGCAGTTGGGGAATTTTAACACATCCTCCATTAAACTACAGGTAGATTCCAACTTGTAGACACTTCTCTCTTTTTGACTGGCACTTGGTAGTCCAAAAGACCAGAGGGAAAATATTACCTTAATCCTATTCTACATAATTCTGCCTTGTTTTTTGCATTCCCCTGACCTCATACTGTAGCTATAGATGCCAGCCTCATCCATACCACTATTGCTAACCATTGCCTGGCTAACCTGAGAGCCAAGTCAGACATTTTCCAGCCTATGTCACATGCTCCTTGAAATCACGGGAGTGGATGAAAAGATAAAGGTCAGTTTGTCCCAATTAATTCTCTGATTTCCTAAATGTAGACATTCCAGAGAAGGAGTTGGCCTCCTGAAGAGATCCAGAGAAATCTGGTATAGCCAAGTGCTAAAGAAAGGCAGTCTAGGCAGATTGCTGAGGTTATGACCACAAGACCTGGACCCAGCCCTTGGTCATACCATGGAGGAGCTGGTGTTTCTCCAATCAGCTACCCAATTAGGTCCTTCTCTCAAAGTTTGATGTCTGGCCTGGTTAGATTCTGGTGCGCTGCCTAGAATGTAATCAGCAGTAGTGGAGTATTCACTTCTTACCCATGAGTTTCTCCTAAAAAACACTCTTCCAGAAAGCATGATGTGTGCCTTCGGGCCATTAGCTTTAGTTTCTGCAACAAAACCCTCTATATTTTAATTAGTTCTGAAGATCCTGAAATATTTTAAAATAGTGACATGAACTTTAAAAAGTGAATAGCAAGGAAATAATTAATGTTGGGTCAAATTTTGAATCAGTTGGTGAAGAAATTAGCAGGACACATGATAAGTTTCCATCTTCAAGCCTTTGTTTTCCAACTATAAAAACTCTTTATCTCCTCGCAATTAAAATGAGCAATCTTAGTTATGACTCTTCCCGTGAAAAATTTCTCTGATCATTTTTTTAAAGGAAACATGAAAAAATTTTACTTCAGTTTCAGTTTTGTTACTTTTGTTGTCCCTCTTTAACACTTGTAGAAAAGAGAATTGTAACTAATATTATCACTTGAGGTCCCAAGAATACTTGTATTAATTTCCCCAGCTCCTCTCCAAACCCATCTTTAATTGGAGTGAGGCAGCTGGATAAGGAGATTAAATGGAGTCATGGCCAAGGTAGACTGGTAATGACTGTGTACATTCAGGAAACATGTTTTATCTGGAATCCTGGAAACTACCTTGTGGGTAGAGAAAAAGGCAGAAGTCCAATGTCCAGAAGTAAAGCCAAGCTGGAAACAATGAAGCTATCCAGATATCACCAAAGAGAAAACCAGAAAGGAGTCTGAGGCACAGACTGCATCAGATAGAATTTCTACAGTTTTCTATTGTCTCCATTCCTAACTAATTGAATTGACCCAAGCAGTTTTGCAGAACTCTGTCCAGAATTGTTGTTCCTTGACAGTCTCTGTTGTCAATTCTCTTGTCAGGGTCAGGAGTGGGGAGATCTAGAAGTATTCCTTAAACATGGATTTGATGTATATCTCAGCAGTGACAACATGGAAAACAACTGACAGAGAAACAGGTGTACATCAGGGAAATTTAGAAGAAAATAGAAGGCAGGGTCCAGAACATGCTTGAAGGTCTCAAGGAGTGTTGCAGCAAGCTGTAGGCAGATGTTCAGGCAGGTCTCCTTTTTGTGACTTTCTTATCTTTGGGGGGATTCAGGTTACTAGTTAGGGAACCAAGGGCCAGTTCAGATAAGGAAGACGAGTGTGATATGTTGAATAATGCTTCCCCCAATGATGTCCACCTCCAAATCTCCAAAACCTGTGAATACATTGCTTTCCATGGCAAAAGGAACTTTGCACATGTGATTAAGGATCTTGAGATGGGGAGGTTGTCCTTGATTATCCTGGTGGGCCTAATGTAATCACAAGGATCTTTGTTAGAGGAAGCAAATTTTGAGTCAGAGGATATGTGACAAAGAAAGCAGAAGTTAGAGGGAAAGAGAGATTGATTTGAACATGTTAGGCTGCTAGCTTTGAAAATGGAGGAAGGAGGCCACAAGCCAGTCTTCTAGAACCTGGAAAAGACAAGGAAGCAGACTTTTCCTTAGGCCCTCCAGAAGAAACACAACTCCACTGATATCTTGATTTTATCTCAGTGAGACCTATTTTGGACTTCTGACCTCCAGAACTAGAAGATAATAAATTTTATTGTTCTAAACTATCAAGCTGGTGGTAATTTGCTAAATTGTGGTAATTTGCAGCAATGTGAAACTAATATGAATGACTATATACCCGGTCTTACAAATATGGTATGATAAGGTTCAAGATGACAGTTGGTTACAAGATAAAGGTCTAGAAATTTTGAAGTGCGACCAGAAGCAAAACTGAGATGGTACCAAGGTAGAGAACTCCAGAACTAGAGATCCATATATTTCTTCTGCTTAGAGGTTTGATTGGTTCTAGAACCTAGAGAGATGCTTAACAAGAAATTTGGGAAATAGTGAAACCATAGACAAAAATAAACTCAGTCATCTCCTTACTTGAGGTGTTACTTTACAGTCACTTGTTCATTCATTCGGCTAACACTTAGGGGGTCAGGCTGCTAAATGCTGGAGCCAGAGTTAAAAATAAGATGGCTAAGGTTCATGACCTCAAGGAGCTGCGTGACTCAAGCTCCTTTTGAGCTAGCATGACATCCTTCTTTGGAAGGTACATTCTGGTTACATTTTTCTTGTTGGGAACTGTCTACACATGCTAACACAGCAAAATAGAAATGCCCCATAAACACCAAACATACACTCAAGTAAGGTAGTTTAAATAGAGAGGTAAAAGCAGAATTTCATGACCTCAATACTGGTTTCCTCTAATGAGGAAGAAATATAAAATTATATGAGTTAAAAGCAAATAACATGGACACTCAGATTTTTAAAAACCTTTGTCATTCTGAAACCCTGGGATCATGCAAGGACCCCATACTGGAAGGCTGCAGAGAAAAATAAACTTCTGCTTGAAGACTTAGGGGGAATAGTACAGGGCTATATTGGGGACTTTATCAAGTAGATGGAAAAAGGGCAACTGCAAAGTGTGAACTTTCTTGAGCAGAATGGAGAATCTAAAAATGGCTGGAGAATCATCTAGAAAGAATACTCAACTTCCAATATAGGCTACTAGAATCCAACATGAAGGAGTGAAAAGAAAGACAAAAGCAAGGTGTCTCCAAAAGGCTTTAAAGAAAATTGAACAACACAGCAGGGCCAGGCAAACTTTTTCTGTAAGACTTAGACAGTAAATGTTAGACTTTGCAGGCCACAGGGTCTCTGTCCCAAGTACTCATCTCCACAGCTGTAGTGGGAAAGGCAACTTCAGATAATACGTACATCAATGGGTACAGCTAGGTACCAATAAAATTTCATTTACAGGAACAAGCAGAGGCCATCTCTAGCCCACTGGCTATAATTTCCCACCCCCTATAACAAGTATAGCTCATTTTATAGTTAACACAAATGCATGACATTTGTGCTACCATCCCTCCCTATCACATAACAAAACCTCCGTGTGACGCCAAGCAAGTTATTTAATATTAGTAAATAAGCCTCTGTTTTCTCATCTTACAATAGTGTCTTTATCACAAGGTTATGAAGAGTGGATGAAATGATATATTAGAATAGTAAGTACCATGCCTGACCAATACTAAATTAATAAGAGATGAAGCTATTGTTCTTGCCTTTGTCATCTCAAACAATCAGTTACTGCACACTGCTAATCAATAATTGTGTTCTTTCCACTGTTGCATGTGACATTATCAAGTGGTCTACTCTGGTACTAAAGCTGAAATCCATGCATCAATCCTATTCTTTGTCTTTTTGAGAACTATTCAAAATTTTACACCTCCTCCTCCTTGTTTCACACTGTTTGTTTCTTCCTTTTTAGCTAGCTTTAAAAGCTTTGAAAAGCCAAAGTAGTTGTATAATATCTTGAAGGACACAGCAGGCTATAACCAGTGCTCCAAGAGTTTTGTTCTGACTTAAAAATGAGCCTAAGCTGGGGGAAAAAAAAAAAAGGCCTCAGCAGAAACAGTCTATGAGGTCAGGGAGAAGGTAAACAAGCTATTTCCAGGAGCTAGAGAGCAAACCAAGAGCTATAGAAACAGGTCCAGGGACTCAGGGCCTTCGGGAGTTCTGGTAGGGAACATGGCATCAAAGGAACAGAGTCCCCCTTTTATACTTTCTATAAGCGTTAGGGTTCCTCTGTATAGACTCAGATACCATCAACCATTACGGATAGGAAATATGCATAGAAGAAGAGGCTGAAAGGTCCTTTGAAGTTATTAGTCTTTCTGGCCCAGAAAAAGAGAATGATAGGAATTTCTTCCGATTACATATATGGAATTCTTTTCTGGCCCTTGCATTCCATTCTTTTTAAGAACCAAGATTGGGTATAGGTGCCTAAAGAATAACCCTAAGTTTGGAAAGTCAGTGGTCACATATTGCCTGTGCCCAGAAGCCCCTCCTCTTCAGGGAAGTGCCTGTTTCCACCATACTTACCTTCCACTCCTCCATTATGGGACATACCAAGGGTGGAATTAAAACAATTGACAGCTAGACAGGAAAGCTCAAGCTTTATCTCTGGGCACACCTGGACATCTTGTATGCTGACTCTTGGCCAAGATAAGGGCAATGAGATTTATAATGCACTATTTAAGATTTCTTACCACAAAAAAGAAATGGTAATTATATGACATGATGAAGGTGATATCATTTTGTGATATACAAGTGTGTTAAATCAACACATTGTACACCTACACAAATGTTATATGCTTATTTCAATAAAGTTGGAAAATAATAACAAAAACAAGGATGAGAAGGAAATAAAGATCCCAAATTCTCCTGGAGACTGACCCACCCTTACCCCTACATTCAGGACTTATAGATTTCCTGGACCAGGTAGTTAGTACACACTGTAAACTTGAATCCATGTGAAGCACAGATTTGCAGATAGAATTCACAGGGAAGAATCTCTTTGTTCTACCCAGAACAAAAGCAAAAAAGTTACCTCTCCCTGCTACTTTGAGCCCTACTTATTTTAATATATAATGCTTCCATTGTTGATTGTCTAACATTTTCCAGCTTCCAATATGGTGTATTCTTTGACCAGTGAATTATCTCATAAACATATGAAAATATTCAACTTCATTCAAAATCAGGGCAGAGAAAATAAAAACAAGATATTACCTAATTTCCTTCTAATGGGCAAAACAATTAGTTTGGATGGGGATGTGGAGATGGAGAAATTTGAACATTACTAGCAGAAAGGTAAACCAATGAGTCATTTCAGAGAACAATTTAGAAATACCCAGTAAACCCAAAGGTGAGAGGCACAAAAAGTCTATGAGTCTGCAGTTCCAGTTCTAAAACTCTAAAATATTCCCTAGAGAACACACACAGATGAACAAAGATGTTTACCACAGCACTCTTTGTAAACACAAAAAATAGCAAGAGCACACAACTGAACACACACTAAAGCTTATTCTTGCGACAGATAGTATTGATTTTTTTAAATATATAAACTATAGACATGCAGAACTCAGAAGCAGAACTCCAAAGCAGCACAGGTGAGAAGAAAAAAGAAAATGAAAAGGATGGGCATCTGAATGATGTAATTTATGTAATATTTAAGTTCACCAAATGTTGTTTAGTATCTATAACATTCTATATAGAAAACTACAGGTATGTATGTTAGAATGATATAAAAATACACAGTCTTCAATTCTTCAGAGTGAGCCAACTATGTACCCTTAACAAAACACATAGAACACCCCCTTCTAGGTAGCTTGTCTACATGTAGCTTCCCCATGCCAACAGCCTCTAATCAGGGCATACCTAAAGTTTTCCCTTTTTCCTTTCCTGCTCCCCTACCTGACTTTGAGTCTCTCACAAAACACAGGTGATGGAGGCTGACTCTCTAGCAAGTTCTGAATAAACAATCTCTGCCAGTCCTCAAAAAAAAATCAAATTAGTGATTATTCTAAATAGAGGTACAGAAGGGCTTTAGACAAATACCACAAAATGATACTGTAAGTTAATTCATAGTGATGGGTATATAGTTGTCTAAGAAACTATTTCCTGTAACTTTTTCATGTTTTACATTTTTATTAAGTGCATATAAGTAATAAATCTGATATACAAACATACATTAAAAAAAGATATAGAAAACAATAACTATTTTGGTGTCCACATATTGCTCCTTCCTTTTTTGGTCTCATCCTGGATCCTAGATTACAGAATATACTCTAGTTATCACTATAAAAAACTAACTACAGGGAAGCCTGGGTGGCTCAGTTGTTTGGACGACTGCCTTAGGCTCAGGTCATGATCCCGGAGTCCAGGGATCGAGTCCCGCATCAGGCTCCTGGCTCCACAGGGGGTCTGCTTCTCCCTCTGATCTTCTCCTCGCTCATGCTCTCTCTCACTGCCTCTCTCTCAAATAAATAAATAAAATCTTAAAAAATAAATAAATAAATAAATAACTACATGTCTATCATTTATTAGCTAAGTTGAGTTGAATTTCTGTTACTGGTAACCAAAAAATATTCCTAAATAATCTTGAAATGATTGGAGGTTTTAGAGAAGTCTTGCTTTCCTGCAATCTCCAAGCATCCTGGCCATGCCAGCATGCCCACTGCAGGTATAAAAGAAGCATATTTAGGAGTGGAATATTTTGCTAACCTTTATGGGCATACAGTTGCCTATATCATGTCAGGATTCATGTGCAGGTTTCCAAAGAGAATAAAGGATGTCAGAGAGCTGGAAATCCAAATTGAATTTAGAAAGCAATAGTAGTTCCAAGAAGACAAGATACAGCTAGATCAAAAGCAAAAGTAAGAAATATTAGCATGTAGTGTATATGAACAGGGATAGAATCAATTGCTTGCCTGGCTAAGCCCATCACTGGTCATGGCATTGGTGTGTCCCCATGACAGGGGAAAGATAAGTTTCCTGCAGTTTCCTATGAAGTAGACAAGAAGAATGTCTGGAGTTCTATGTGAGTTTCTGCTCCAGGAGACAAAGCAGCCTCTAAATTACTATCATCAATTGGGCCTTTACTCAAGGAATCACCCCACTCGAAACAAACCTGTCCAAACTAGAGCATCTTTCCCCTTAATTCCCTAGACTGTTTTTGGTCAGATTGTCTTCCTACAACCTCCACTGCCACCTCATGAAAGCCATTGTATTGTAACCCTGCTTCCTTATGCTTCCATCCAATGACATCCTAACAAAAGATATATTTTAATGTATGTCTTTGAGTTGGATATTTCTGTTCTCAGTGTAGGATATAAATATAAGTTCCCAAAGTAACTTTTATTATCTTTCTAAGAAATATCCAGTATTTTATGGTTGGATATCAGAATGATCTCAGACATACTGGTTAATTTTATGTGTCACTTTAACCGGACCAACAGATGCCGGGACAGCTGGTAAAACAAGATTTCTGAGTGTGCCTTAGTGAGTGTATCCAGAAAGAGTTGGCAGTTGGAAGAGTAAACTGAGTAAAGAAAACATGGGAGGCCATCATCCAATCCATTGAGGGTTTGAAGAGAACAAAAAGGTAGAGGAAGAGAAATTTGCTTTTCCGGTTGAGCTGAAATCTTCACCTTCTCTTGCCTTCAACATGACTTCTCAGGCTTTCAGCCTTAGACCTGGACTTATGCCATTAGCCCCTTTCTCAACCTGTGATTTTCAGAGCTTCAGATTCAAACTGAATTTACACCACCTATTTTCCTGGTTCTCCAGCTTGCAGATAGCAGATCATGGGACTTCTTAGCCTCCATAACCATATGAGCTAAGTCCTGTAATCTGTCTCATATACACAAACATGTATATATGTTGTTGGTTTTATTTCTCTGGACAACCCTAATGCATCAGACAACCTTTATTTTTAAAAAAAAGTACTATTTTATAATCTAGTTTTTTTTTTTATTTTTTCTTGGTTTCTTTATTTGTAATCAATTTTGTCTCATTTTTTTTTGCTATGTCTTTAGCTAGGTTCAAGCAAGTATGTCACATCATTTGCATGATATGTTATTTTAAAACACACTCCTCTTTGTCTCATATTTTTCCTTTATTTTCAAAATATCTGCAGAGTTGATTGCTTCTCCCAAAAACAATGTGGGATTTTTAGAAATCCCATCATTCGATTTTTTTCCTACATCACCCATATTTCACATAAATTATTTCAAAAGACTTTTTCAACATGAATAAAATAATTCATATGAAATATTTTTCTAAGTTGGTTCTCAGCAAATTGGAGAATAGGGAAAATGAAAGTATGAACATATATTACAGAAATGACTACAATTTTTTTTTTAAGATTTTCTTTCTTTATTTGACAGAGATCACAAGTAGGCCGAGAGGCAGGCAGAGAGAGAGAGAGGAGGAAGCAGGCTCCCTGCCGAGCAGAGAGCCCAATGCGGGGCTCCATCCCAGAACTCTGGGATCATGACCTGAGCTGAAGGCAGAGGCTTTAACCCACTGAGCCACCCAGGCGCCCCAGAAATGACTACAATTTTATCATTGCACATCATTTAGGAGAAATTCTTGGCCAAAAATCAGAAAAAGGGTTTGTTCTTCTTCCCTCCCCTAAATTGATAAATTGGTTAATTTTAAAAAGGAGAGAACTATAAAAAGTCTCAAAACTCCAAAAGACCAACATGAATCATAAGGGGTTTAGACCAAGATTTATTTTTAATTTAAGACAAAATAACTAATAATTATATAGTAATCACACTGTTTTCCCAGTCTTCTACTCATGTGATTTCATTCTCTGATTGAAATCGGAGCAGAACAGGAGACCCTCACCACACACCAAACCACATGTTCCTACCAGGACCATGCTTCCTCCTTACTAAATGACCTTTCCATCTTTTACATCATTAATAATTCAGAGTAATGCCATCCAATCACAAATTTTCCTCTATATTTAGGATTCTGGAACACTATCTATAGCAGTATGCTGATTTAAAAATACTATGAAGTAGTGAGTATACAAAAACTCACAATATAGTAGGAACTCTATGGACTGAACACAACTTACTTTATTGTTTCAATTATTTGCTTTAGTTAAATTAGTTTAACTAAGGCCAAAGACCTCCTGGCACCTCAGTTCTTCCTACTGATGGCTGCAGGAGTCCTTGAGGTCATACTAAATTCCTGGATTTGACCAAGAAGAATGTTCATCTGGTTTGACAAGATCACAGTCCCAGTAAAATAATGGCATGCAGTAAAAATGACAAAGGTCCCAGTTTCCAGGCATGGGTATATTCACCCCAACAGCTCATAGAATACCATTCACAAGTTATATTTCAACAGGTTATTAATTTACATAATATTTTTGACTCGGGTTTGAGTTTAATTTCAAACTCTAAGCCTCTCCAGTTTCAATTAGCTTTTTACTTCTTGCCAGAAGACAATGTTAATTTTATCTTTATTCAGAATAAAATCATCAAAAACTGAAATTAATCCAAATTCTTCTCCACTCCTTCGGTTCAAGAATGATGTTTGTGGCCCTAATCATCAATGACCCAAACACTAAGGAGTTATATTAGAGTGTGCTTCTTTCTTCAACCAACAACAACGTGAAATTCCATTAATCAGGACCCCTATATATCTTAACAGATGTGGCCCTCAAAAAGGCACTGACAGTACATTATATGTTAATAATTTTAAAAAGGCACTGGCAGTAACATCAATTATTTTAAATCAATTGCCATACACAATTTTTTATTCCTTCTTAGAACTATCTAGCCTTTTTGGTCTATTGTCCATGATCCATAAAAAATCAGGCATTTTTACAGTCTTCAATGCATAATACTATACATTTAGTAATATTAAGTTAGAAAGGATAAAAAAAAATCACCTGACATTTCTGTCAGTCTTACCTTGACATTGTAACTTTCCCAACAGTCTTACCACCTTTGCACAACTGCACCTCTGTTCTCTATATTTTATAGGCAGAATTTTCTTCACACTTTATCTTTGTTATCTTGTTATTATAAATCTGTCTTCCTCTGTATATCTGAAAATTAATTAAAATGATCATTTTAAAACATTGCATTCCCCTTTTCTAAACTTCTATAATAAAGTTTGTTATTTTTATCACCATGTATCATAATATATAGTTTCATCTGACGTGGTGTTTTGACTACTATTATTATCTGATTATTAATTATCTGATTATTATCTGATTATTAATTCATATGGTCTTTTTGACTAGCCTTCCTCACCACTATAACAAAAATGTTCTCTGGCTTTGGCATTATAAGCCATGGTTGTAGGTATATAATTTTTTTTTTTAATTCTCCTCACCATCTTGAGTATCCTAAATCTTCTACCCTGCTAATAAAAACATTAAATTTATACTGACATTCACATTTTGCTAGAAGTACCTAAAATACCTAATTAATATGTCCACTCACCAATTGCCCAAAGTATGTTGTAGTAAGTGCCATTGACATATTAACTATATCCCTTGGGCCTTACACAGAGGCCTTTCAACTGTCTGAGTATCTTCCCCCAGAGAAAAGAACTCTCCTCCACCTTTCAGAGTATGTCAGAACTATCAGAAAAATTAAGCTTCCCTCACCACCCAGGAACAACACTCAACAATACTTGATGGGGTAGGTATTTAAAAATCCCTACCCCTATCCCTACTCAAGTCCCTACTCATGGTTGGAGGCACATATCATACAAGGAGTCCCAGAGTTCTCTCAAAGTCTCAAGGTCTAATTACCAACAGCAGTACTAGCTGATAATGTACCCCTTACTGACTACTATTGCTTTTTTGGCTTACTTCCCCAGTCCCTGACACCAGCTTCAGATTATTTCCCTAATAAGTGCTTTAACTTCAATTTTTGACGAAAGGACTGATTCTGAGGAACCCAAACTCAAACAAATGGTTTAGAGTCTATACACATGGCAATTGTCATTAATATTTGTGTCATTAATATTTAATACATTAAAAAAATATTTAATACAAAAAAACCCCAAAAATATTTAATACAAAAAAAATACAAAATATTTAATACATAAAAAAATATATTGCCATAAATCTTTCATTAAAAAGATAATTTCCAGAAATCCTATCTGCAGTGTCAATTCAAACTACCTCAAGTTTTCCGCAGAGAATTCATGCTGAAATCAACTATGTCTAGACTTCGTATTAGTTTAGTGTAACGAGAAAGATCAGTCACTTGAATTGTTGATAAGTTGAGGCAAAACAATGTACATGAGACCCCAAGAAGACACACTAAAAGAAAAAAAAATGTAGAAGTTCAGTATATAGTAAGGGGTCTGAATTTGAAGATCTGGATCTACTGATTAAACTTGAAGCCTTTAGCTGCTGGAAGTTCCAAAAGAGTCAGTGTCTTTAAACTTCTTTATGCATTAACTTCATAGTTTTACTGTATGCAGAAATTTTTCTCATAGCTTTTTTCCTTAAAAATTTTATAGACATTGCATCATTTTCATCTGGAAACATATACCTATATACCTATATGGATATATGTATATTTTACCAGAAATATGATATCCCAATTTTCATATTTCCATGGAAAATAGCCTATTTATTTCTTCTTGTATTCTTGTGGAATTATTTTTTAATCCTGGGATAAATGGTAAAAATGTCAATCTGTGCATATAATTATTTCAGCTTTAAATTTGGAGAGTCTCTTCAATGTGAAAACTTAAGTTGTTTAGAATTTTCTTGTAACTTATTTGAGCATTGCTTCTTTGCACCACATGGTGTTTCTATCACGTTCTATTTGTATAAAGTGTATGTACTTTAGATCTCTTGTACTTTTTATATGATAACGGTATTATGTAAGTATATAAAAATTGTATTTGTATGTGTGGTTTAGTTCTATGTTCTTTAAGTCTTTCATCCCTTCATTCATGATTTCATGTATTTACCATTTTCTTCTGAATTTTTGGAGAAGTACCAATTCCATCTTGAAAATCACTAATTTGTCCAGTAACTTCTGTGACTTCTGAACACTTAAAGACCTCTGATTTAGTTCTGTGCTGTCTCTTCCTAGACCCCAGAGAGAACATATAGGGAAAAAGAAGAGAATCAGTTGTGGGGATACAAGCTATTTAAACAGAGGTTCTTCACCTTAGGGTTGTCCATTGGTAGAATTTAGGGATGTCCATGAGGTGGGCTGGGAGAAAAAATTTACCTCTAATAAAAGTTAACAATCTTCCCATAGTTTATAAACAAGGATAGTGTAAGCAGTGTTTGTAATTTTTGACAACAGAAAGAATAGAAAGTATAGTTATTTCTATGTCAAATAACAGTGTTTACCTATATTACAAAAAATAATTTCTATGTTCACTCCTTTGAAATTACAGAAATCATTTATCAACTCTCCATACTAATGTAATCCTAATCAATATGCCAAAAAGATTGCCCATAGAACTTGAAACTGATCCCAAAATTCATATAGAAGACTGGGGCCCAAGAGTAGTCATAAATATTCTGAATAAGAAAAATAAAGAGTATAAATATCAAGTCACTATTAAAATATAGAACTTTCTGAACAAAGTAATTGGCATTGATGCACTGAGAACAGGACAGAAAAAGGAGATTAGATGCAGATTTACACAGTGAATTACAAAGTAGCCATTACAAAGTAGCAGGAGAAAGTATAAACTATTCAAATATAGTTCTGGAACATTTGGATGCACATATGGGGAAAAAATAAGACTCATAACCTAGTATAAAGAAGTATAAATTCCAGATAGACTAACAACTTATTTTTTGATAGACTAATAATTTAAAAAGGAAAGGCAAAACTTTAAAACTTGGAGTCTGAGGATAAAAACCTTAAACAAAACTGGAAAAGATTATGCTGAGTGAAATAAGTCAAGCAGAGAGAGTTAATTATCATATGGTTTCACTTATAGGCGGAGCATAACAAATAACATGGAGGACATGGGGAGATGGAGAGGAGAAGGGAGTTGAGGGGAATTGGGGGGGAGATGAATCATGAGAGACTATGGACTCTGAAAAACAACCGGAGGGTTTTGAAGGGGCGGGGGTTGGGAGGTTGAGGGAACCAGGTGGTGGGTATTATGGAGGGCACGCATTGCATGGAGCACTGGGTGTGTTGTAAAACTATGAATTCTGTTACGCTGAAAAGAAATGAAATTAATAAAAATAAATAAATAAAATTAAAAAATAAAAACATAAAATGCACAAGAGGAATGACAAGTTTCACAGATTCATGGATGGGACGCTAGGGTGGCTCAGTCAGTTAAGCATCTGCCTTCAGCTCAGGTTATGATCCCAGAGTCCTGCGATCAAGTCTTGAATCAGGTTCCTTCCTCAGGGGGGAGGCTTGTGCTCTCTCTCTCTCTCTCTCTGAAAAATAAATAAAATCTTAAAAAAAGAATTCATGGACAAAATTCAATTATAAGATACTGAATGAGAAGAGATATTTTTAAACTCTGGAGCCATTAAAAGGTTGTTATCCACAATAAGGATATCTTATAATATCTTATAAATAAAAGGAAAAAATTGTAAATATGATAACAAGCAATTCATAGGACATGGCTTACCTCACTGGTAATCAAAGGAAGAAAAATTAAAATACTAGTCAATGATAGATTGACTATTATTTTAATAGTGATAGATTAAAAATCATGATAGATTTTATATCTATCATGTCAGAAAATATTAAATATCTTCTCAATTGAAAAATGAATAAACAAATTGTGATAAAAATATGTAATAATTTCTTTATAGCACTTAATATGAATGTGCCAGAGCCACATATATCAACAGCAGTAAATCTTAAAAAATATAAGTTAAGAAAATAAACCAAGTATGTAAAGAATACATACAGATGGTAAAATTTATGTAAATGTCAAAAAAATTAAAAATAATTTTACATATTATTTAAGGGTAATACATATATTGAAAATAACAAAAGTAGGGACACCTGGGTGGCTCAGTTGGTTAAGCGGCTCCCTTCGGCTCAGGTCATGATTCCAGTGTCCTGGGATCAAGTCCCACATCGGGCTCCTTACTTGGCAGGGAGTCTGCTTCTCCCTCTGCCTCTGCCTGCCACTCTGTCTGCCTGTGCTCGCTCTCTCTCTCTCCCTCTCTCTCTGACAAGTAAATACATTTTTTAAAAAAAGAAAGAAAATAACAAAAGTATATTATCAACTTCAGGATAATGGCTAACTCTAGAAAAGAAGAAATGGAATTAAGATAGAAAGTGTTATAGTATAAACTCCAATTCTATCAAAATTATATTTTCTAAAGATTTTATGTATTTATTTGACACAGAGGGAGAGAGACAGTCAGAGGGAGAGGGAGAAGCAGGATCCCCACTGAGCAGAGATCCCAACATGGGGCTTGATCCTTGAACCCTAGGATCATGACAGAGCTGAAGACAGATGCTTAACCATCTGAGCCACCCAGGTGCCCCTCTATCAATAATATTTAATATTTTTAAAAATGTGCAATAAAATTGTATTTATTTATTTTATATTTTAAGTGGTTTATTACAAAGACTTGGTTTACACAGCTGTTACGGTGTCTAAGCACGTCTGAAATCCCTAGAACAGGTGAGAAAGGGAGGCTGGAACTCTTAAACATATGTTGAAATTATAGTCCAAAGAGAGAATTTCTTCTTCAAGGAAGCCTCAATTCTTTTCTTAGGTCCTTTCAACTCATTGTATCAGGCCCACCCAAGTTGAAGAAGATCTCCTTACTTTTAATTAATTAAGTAAGTAAATTGATCAATAAATTAAATTAATTAATCATTTTAAGAATTTATTCATTTATTTTAGAGATAGAGAGAGTGATGGGGAAGGATAGTGATAGAGAGTCTTAAGCAGACTCCATGTTGAGCGTGGAAACTGACATGAGGCTTGATCTCACAACCTGAGATCAAAATCTGAGCTGAAACCAAGAGTTGGACGCTGAACTGACTTGCCACACAGGCACTCCAATTATTTTTTAAGTATAGTTGACATACATTGTAATAGTGGCTGTAATAATCAAAACAGTATGGTGCCAACACAAAAAAGGACACAAAGATCAAAGAAACAAGATAGAGAGCCCAGCAATAAATACAGGGTTATATGGTCCATTAATATAGGACAAAGAGGCAAGAATATACACTGGGGAAAAGAGTCTCTCCAGGAAATGGTGCTGGGAAAAATGGACAGCTACATGCAAAAGAATGAAAATGAATCACTTTCTTAAACCATACACAAAAATAAACTCAAAATAGATTAAAGACCTGGAACCATGAAACTTCTAAAGGACAACATAGGGAGTAATCTCTTGGACACAGGCCTTAGAAACACTTTTTGGATATGTCTTCTCAGACAAGAGAACAAAAACAAAAGTAAGCTATTGTGACTACATCAAATAAAAACTTTTGCACAGCAAAGGAAACCAGCAACAAAACAAAAAGGTAACATATTAAGTGGGAGAAAAGGTTTGCAAATGACATATCCAATAAAAGGTTGATATCCAGAATATATAAAGAACTCACAACCCAACACGAAATACCCCAAATAATCTGATTAAAAAATGGACAGAGGACCTGAACTGACATTTTTCCAAAGAAGACATAAAGATGACCAATAAGCACATGAAAAGAAATTCCACATCACTAATCATCAGGGAAATGCAAGTCAAAACCATAATGAGATATCACCTCATACCCCTCAGAATGGTTATTATCAAAATGACAAGAAATAACAAGTGTTGGGAGGATGAGAAGATAAAGGAACCCCTGTGCATTGTTGATGGGAATGCAAACTGGTGCAACCACTATGGAAAACAGCATGGAGGTTCCTCAAAAATAAAAAATAGAAATATCATACTATCCAAAATTTCACTTCTGGGTATTTACCCAAAGAAAATTTAAAGACTAATTTGAAAAGATATATGCACTCCTATTTCTTACAGCATTATTTACAGTAATCAAGATACAGAAACCATCCAAGTGCCCACTGATGAATGGATAAACAAAATGTGGATTTTATATATCTTTGCAGAAATATTACTCATCCATAAAAATGAATGAAATCTTGTTATTCATGACAACATGGATAGGTCTACAGGGTATCATGCTAAGTGAAGTAAGTCAGACAGAGAAGGACAAATACCATATGATACCACTTATATGTGGAATCTAAAAACAAAACAAAGAAACAAAGACCAGAAAAAGACTCATACAGAGAATAAACTGGTGGTTGGCAGAGGGTAAAGGTGGGAGACAGATAAAATAGGTGAAGAGTATTAAGAGGTACAAATTTCTAGTTATAAAATAAATATGTCACAGGGATAAAAAATACAGCATAGGAAATATGGTCAATAATATTATAATGATGTTGCAGGTGATAAATGGTAACTACAATTACCCTGGTGAGTACTGCATAAGTATAGAATTGTTGATTCACTATGTTACAGTAAAGTTATTTTTAAAAAAAATATGTTAAATCTGGATTATGGGCATATGGCTATTTATTATATTGCCCTCCATTTGTACCTGAATATTTAAAATATTTTATAATTAAAAATTACTTCCTTATTCTGTTGTTAACATTAATCTATTTAAACTGTAAAAAATATTTTTGCAAATGAATGTTATTTTTTTCAGTACTGGCTATACCCAGTGTTTTTTAGGCCAGAGTCTGAAATTTGTTTCAATGATCTAAAATCAAGGTATCAGCAGATCCACCTTCTGCCTGGAGGCTCTAGGAAAGAATCTGTTCTTCACTTCTTCCAGCTTTTGTAACTACCTTGACATGTGGTCCCATCATTTCAATTTCTACCTCCATGATCACATTCTTCCTCCTCTTCTGTGTATATCAAATCCCACCTACCCCCCACCTCTAATAAGGATACTTGGGATTAAACTTAGAAAATTTAAAATAAAAATCCAAAGTAATGTTCTTATATTTAAATCCCTAATATAATCACATCTGCAAAATCCCACTAATAAAAAGTGAGAAGCACAAAAAATCAGTAACAAGAGTGAAAGAGTAACACCATTACAGATCATATAGACATTAAAAGGACAATACTGGAGTGAATTTTATCCTTTACCAATAAATTCAAGACTACATGAGATGCATAAATTCCTTGAGATATAATATTCTATATCTATTAAATAAGTGAATTTGTAGTTAAAAACCTTTTGATAAAACTTCTGGCCCAGATGGCTTCACTGGTAAATTACACCAATTTTTTGTGATAGAAAGATGTAACATGAGATCTACCTTCTTAGAAAATCTTTAAGTATACAATATATTGTTGACTCTAAGTACAATATTTTATAGTAGATCAACGTTTAAGGAAGAAACAATACCAAGTCTATGAAAACTTTCCCAGAAAATAAAAATGGAAAGAATATACTCCAACACATGCTATGAAGCCAGAATTATTCTTTTTTTGCCCTAAAGATTTATTTATTTATTTTATAGGGGAAAGGTGCAGAGCAAGAGAGAATCCTGAAGAAAACTCCCCACTCTGAGTGCCAACCACCTCCACCCCAGATATGGGGCTCAATCCCTGGATCCTGGGATCATGACCTGAGCTGAAATAAAGAGTAGGCCACTTAACCAACTGAGCCACCCAGGTGTCCCAAAGCCAGAATTATTCTAATAAGAAAAAACAGAAAAGAAATACAAGAGAAAATAATACAAATCCACATTTCTCATACCTAAAGAATTCTTAACAAAATATTATCAAATCAAATCTAGCAATGTATGACAAGAAAAATATATACTGATCAAGTGGAGTTTGTCTCAGGAATACAAGATCAATTCAATCAAAGTGATTTATCATATCAATAAACCAAAAAGGACAAACTGCATGATCAACTAGATTCATAAAATTCATTTGGCATAATCCAATAGTCATGATAAAAACTCTCCACAAATATGTATAGAAGAGAATTTTATTAATCTGATAATGCAAAACCTATAGCTAACATCTTATATAATGGTGAAAAAAATGAATACATTCCACCTAAGACTGAGACTAAGTCAAAGGATGCATAATGCATGATTTAACATTAGTCCGAAAAAGCTAAACTTATAAATGGAGAAATCAGACCTGTGGTTGTTAAGGGACTAAGGATAAGGATGAGTCAAGTGCTAACTGTTAAGAAGCATGAGGTTACATTTCAGGGTGATGAAAGACTTCTTATTTTGATTGCAGTGCTGGTTTGATAGAATACACAGACTATATACCTACAAAGATCCAATTCTACTGTATGTAAATTATACCTCAATAAACCTAACTTAAAAAAAAACTGTAATTGTTCTTCAGGTCATAATTTTAATTTAGTTGTGATTTCAATGTATTTAATATTCTTGTTTGTTCATTATTACACTTTGAACTCACTTGTATTGACATCATACCCACTCTGTTTTGGTTATTTTCCCCTTCTATAAAATCATCATGTAAACATTTCAGTACACATAGAGAATCTGTTCCAGACACATGGAATCAGAACAACTTTTGAGAGGGAATAGAGCATAGGGTTTGAAATGTAGATTCTAAATATAGACTGTGTTTGAGTCCTGACTCCATTACTTACTAATTGTTTTTGTCTAACCTTGAAAAAGGTTAACACTTTGCTTTAGTTTTATAACTTACAAAATGGAGATTATAGTACCTATATGATTGAGTCATAATGGAGATTAAATGAATATAGGAAGTAGCAAATACTAAGAGCGAAAATGTATATTATTGTTTAGATTGATTGATACACTGAGTCAATAATTCTCTCCCTTCCTCATGTTCATTTAATATTGCAATGTTTGGAAAGTTTTCTTACTATACATGGCAACGCAACTCTGAAATCACCTTAACTAAACATTTATATTTAGGAAGCACTAATTCCTCCAACCTCTTTGCTAAGCTTCTAATACAGATTTTCTCTTTTAACACTCTGAGTCTCTGTCACAGGGATATGATTAGTAATTGCCTTTTTATACATCAGGAAACTGTGGATCCAGTATGGTAAAGTGCCTTTTCCAGAACTACAAAGCAAGTAACTCCATAGTCTGGGATTAGATTATTTACAGTGCAACCCAAGTGTTGGAAATATGTGGATGGGAAGAGCCTTTTAGTCCCATAGGCTGTGCTATAGTTTTCCCATGCTAAGTTAAATTCCACACTATGCTGTAAATTAGGCATGAAATGAAGAAATTCTAGCTCTGGCAAGTTATTGAATAAGTATGTTTTATGAATACAAAACTGAAACATTTTGTTTTTCCCTTTAAATCATGATTTCCTTGCAAACATTAATCTCAGGATTCTATGTTCAGGTGTTTCAAAAGCATTCTTATACAATCAATGTTTGTTACTTCCTATACTCTGGAAGTGCACATCCCTTCACTTGTCCATGCTCAAACCAGAAAGCAGCTCTGAGCAAATCCCCTCTGCCACAGACCTACAAGAATCTGGAGGACTGTCTTTCCCTTACTTCTTTATTCTGCTTCATCCCTGACAGCCTGATCTAGCCAGGAAGTTAGAGGTCATACTCAATAAAAATGATATGGTTACTCCTTCAAAAGCAGTTCATTTGAAGTACTTATATTCTTTATTCAAAATAGAAATAAATTTAATAAATAATACATTTGAAATATCCCATGAAAAATGCTCTGTTGATTCTAAGATATGAGAGAAATTTTAAACAATGAGACATGACAAAAATTTACTTGATATTTATATGAATGTGAACTTAATACTGGAATCTTTCTTACTTGATGAAGCAATGTAAGCTCTGATCAAAGGCCAAACAGAAATTTTATGAATTATCCATAAGTTCTCTACTTCTACAAGAATTCTATTTAAGAATATAAGACTTGAAATTAACAGAAAGTAGTTGATTTGGCTTGCTACTCCCTCACCTAAAATGAAATATGTAACTTTGGGGTGATTTGCCCATGACCATAAAGAGACAATGAAGACCATTTTTGCATGGCAGAAGAGCTAAACGTTTACTTTTCTTTTTTTTTAAATTTTTTTTAATTTCTTTTCAGCGTAACAGAATTCATAGTTTTACACCACACCCAGTGCTCCATGCAATGCGTGCCCTCCACAATACCCACCACCAGGCATACTTTTCAATAAAATTAATAACTTCCATTAGTTTTCTCATGGATTTCATCACGTTATGTTATTGAAGCTTCAAAAGGTGGAGCAGATTACTGACTTTAGGTGCCATATAGCTAGCAAAGTGTCATTACAAATACTTTAAGTCAAAGCTAAGAAAATCAGACCTATAAAATGGTAAATCTGGGCAACTTAAGCCTTTTAAATCTATCAGCCACTATGCTTCAATTTTATTTGGAACCAAACATTTGCAATTCATTTTTAGATCTTTAATTAATTGCATTACTTAGACAGAAAATGTTTCCATTCCATTCAAGAGAACATCCTTTGGTATCTCCTTTTTAATCATGAATATAGAAATAATGCTAAAAATAGGTATTAGTGTATTTTTTTAAAAACTGATCTTGATGTTTGAGAGGTTGAAGGGAAGACTATTAGAAAATAATCACCTAATCAGCAATTAATATGATCCTTCTGTGGAGTTAAATAAAACTTACAAAAACAAAGAGCCTTAGCTCTAACAATTTATCATTAAATTAAATTAAACAACTTTTTTTTATTTTGAAAACTATTTAAGAATCTATAGCTGTTAACAATGTTGCTTATTCTTTATTAGCACAAACATGATGGAGATTCCCTAGCAGATTAATGTTTCCTTCCTTTTGAATTATTTATTAAAACAGAGTTGCAAAGGTACTAGAAACCAGATCCCAAAAGAAAGGTCCACAAAACAATAAAAAGTAATGAACTGCTAATAGAATAGCAAGCATGAATGTGGTTAGAAATAATCATTCAGCCATGCTGCAGGCTCCCACCTCAGAGACGGCAGAATCTATTTAGACCAGAGCATGACAGATAAACCTTCAACAGATTCTTGCCCTCATTCCTAGATGCCCTCTAATCTATCTCAGAGCAATCAAATCTCAATTATACAGATGCATTAGTCTTTACAGATGTAGTCTGTGTATATAGGGGAGGAGTGAGTAGGGAGTTGGAGGATTAAAAAAAAACAAACAAACGGGAAAATCACTATGAATAGGACACACCTATTTTTCAGAGTAATATGGTAAACAACAGACATCACATTATGTCTGTGAATATATGAGAACACTCCTGACACCTGCCCATCATTGTATATTAATCTACTTGCTCACTACAAAGTCATCTTGTGGGCAATCACAGGGTTTTATCAGAGTCCTGGAAATCTATAACTTTTTCCTTGGTATATATATCTTATGGAAAAGGTAAAGTAAGATTTTATTGCCTAACATTTAAAAATAAGATTTCACTGAGAATAAGAAATAAAGAATAGTGAAATATAGAGGATACCATGTCAAATTCACAAAAGGTACAGTGACTAACGAGTCAGGTGACTTCATTTGAAGCATACCAATCTGAACATCCACAAGCTAATGGGAGAAGACATTAGAGCCAAGGAGTGAGATCAACTAAATTACAGAAGCTAGAAAATAAATTGAAAGTAGCAGTACCTGTCTTAGCTAAGCTTGGAAAGTTGGAAGCCAGGAGTATAGATTTGGGGAAGGGAGGGGATGAATACTCGTATGAAGGTGAAGAGGCCAAGAAACATACTTATTCTCAAAACAGAACCCCCAAAATGCTCAGAAATTGGAGATATCAATTATCTTTGAAGTATTCAAATAGGATTAAAAATAAGAGGATTGTTCAAGAACAGTTTAAATAAATAGAACCCCAGATTATCATTCCCAAAATGGGGGCAACAGATAATTACTCCTTCTTCATTCCCCCCAAAAACCTAGATGTTTACTCTATGACAAGTTGAATCAGAGGGATCTGGACTTGGCAACACTTGACAAAATAAATGCTTACTTTAAAAAAAAGATAAAAGTAATTCTAATAGCTTCACAATATTCTCACACTTCAGTCTCAAAAAGCCAATAAACAGCTTATAACCAAAGCAGGAATATATTTATAGGGTTTATTTTTGGTTAAACCACATATCCAGTCTTGTTTTACCACTTATAACTGAAGCCAGCAACTCATTAATTCCTACTTAAACACAAGTAAATTATCAGCTTCAGCGCCTTACTCATAAATACAAATGGACAGTTAATATTTGCTGAATGGCTCTGAAAAACAACCTGAGGGTTTTGAAGGGGCAGGGGGTGGGAGGTTGGGGGAGCCAGGTGGTGGGTATTATGGAGGGCACCCATTGCATGGAGCACTGGGTGTGGTGTAAAACTATGAATTCTGTTAGGCTAAAAAAAAATATTTGCTGAATGGCTTTAATGTAAAGGTGAATAACTTGTCAAAAACAAAACATGAACAAATAACAAAAAATGAATTAGAGTATTGAAATTATAAAGGAGAATAGATGAGAGTGTTATAAAACTATATAACACCCTCAGAAGATAAAATATTGGATCCATAGAATAAAAAGAGAATGCTATCCAAAAAAGAAACAGTCATAAAGCAAGAACAATTCTCTTGGAAATTAAAGTATACAAAATAATTTTAAAAAATTAATGAAATATTTAGAACATTAGGTTGAAAAAATATTCCAGAACAAAATATTAAGATATGGGAAATTGAACAACACAGATAAGAATATTAAAGGATTAATCTAGGAGATATAATACCCAGCTACATGAAGTTCCAGAGAGATAGAACAAAGAAGATGAAACAGAAATATTTTTCAAGTATAGTAAAATTTGTTACAACTGAAAAGAAAATATTTTCTAGGATGAAAAGACTATAGAGTGCCCACAACCTGAAGGAAAAGACTCACAACAAGGCATATTCTCATGGCATTTCTGAAAACAGAATTAAAAGAAGACTCTAAACTATCTTGATGAGAAGAAAACAAATTCTATAAAGGAATCAGAAATCTTAATACTCTTAAGCTCCTTATCAGAACATTGGAAACTGAAAGAAAACAGAGAAATACTTTTAAAATGACCAGGAAAATCTACTTGAAATCTCAAATTTCATGCCCACCTATGTGAGAAGAGGCTAGGTTATTTGGTGGTAACAAATAATCCCCATATCTCAAAAGTCAAATACCTAAATTTTTTTTATTACTCATAAAAAGACCTCCTCAGGTTGGGCAACTCTCCTAGACAGCTTTCTTAGAAGCAGTGACTCAATGACACAAGGATGAGTTGTTTCATCTGAGGCTCCAACATCTCAGTCTATGGCATCCAGTGTACCTGTGGCAAAAGATGAAAGACAGTCAACAGATTGCACTGGCTCCCAATCCATGATCAGAAATGACATATCACCTCCAAAACTGATAGCAAGGCCCTACCTAATTGCAAAGCGGCTGGGATTTGTCACCCTATTATCATCTTAGGTAACAGAGGAGAAGTAGACATGGAGAGCAGAAGTCTCCACAACATTGTCAATCAAGTTGGAAGAAAAGAGTATATATCTGACATTTTCAGATATGTATAGGCACCAAAAAATTACTTTTATGGACTCTTTCTCAGGAAGTTGCTAAAAGACTTGTTTAACCAAAATAAGGAAATTAACCATGAAAGAGAAGGCATGGGGTCCAGGAAAAAGGAGAGAAAAGTAAATGGTGTTTCCAAAATGATGGAAAAGATAGAGACTAGGCCAGCAATAGCAAACCCAGAATAGAGAATGAAGCACATAAACGGGGGACTGAAAGGAGTGTGCAAGGATAAAATGAAATCAAAAACCTTCCTGATATGACTGACATTATTGAAAGGACAGGCCTATTTGAATGAGACAGTTTGAAGTTGAATTAGTGTGCTAGGCTAAATAATCGACCCTCAAAAGATACCTACTTCTAATTCCTGGGATTTGTGAATATCTTGTTACTTTTTAGGGCCAAAGAGATGTATAGATATGAATAAATCAATGATCTTGAGATGGAGAGATCATCCTGGGTTGTTAGGATAGGCCCTAAATATAATCACAAAAGGGTTTTGTTGTTGTTGTTGTTGTTGTTGTTTTGTTTTGTTTTGTTTTTGTGAGAGTTGGGGAAGGGCAGAGGGAGAGGGAGAGAGAGAGAATATTAAGTGGGCTCCATGTCCAGTACAGAGCCCTTCGCTGGGTTCCATCTCGCAACTCTGAGATCATGACCTGAGCTGAAATCAAGAGTCAGATACTTAACTGAGACACCCAAGTGTTCCACAGATGTTCTTATAAGAGGAAATAGAGATGGTCAGATTAGAAAGTAGGAGATATGACAACAGAAGCAAGAAGTTAGAATGATGGAAAGAGTCATGAGACAACAAATGCAGATATCACCCACAAGTTAGAAAAGGCAAAGAAATCATTGCCCCCTAGATCATCCAGAAAGAATCAGTCCTACTAACATCTTGATTTTACCTCAGTGAAACTGATTTTATACATATGGCCTCACAAATTGTAAGAGAATAAATTTGTGCTATTTTAAGGCACCAAGTTTGTGGTCATTTGCTACAGCAACCATAGGGAACTGAAACAATTAATGACCAAAAGACATAAAAATAAGTAGATGCAATTATTAAGTCCAGAAAAAACATACAGTAGTATATGAAAAGAAGTGGAATCATTATATATTGCATGAATCAAAAGAAAATATTTTCATACTTATAATAAACTCTAAATATTTATTAAATATTATTTAAATATATATACATATTAGTAAAGTATTGGGAATAGGGATGTGTATACATTTTTGTAAGGAGAAGCTTTAAACAATAAATCTTCACTTTGTGTAATAGAAAGAGAGTAGACTACATATACAATTTGAAAAAAAAGCCTTAAAATAATAAATAAAAATAAAAAGCCTTAAGCATGTTTGTTAGAAATATAAAGGTAAGGCATTTGATCTCAGCTATGTACCAGGCTAATGCTGCCACTGGAAAAAAAAATTAAAGCAATATAAAATACAAGTATGTGTTTGCTGGCATCAGAAGATATCAAGGCAGCCAGATCTGAGCAATCAGACTGAAGAGAAAGAAATTTTCTGAGCTCTAGTTCATAAATCAGCTTTTCTATTTGGGTCATTGGCCAATCCATAAGGAGATGCAAGAGGATAGAGACTGGATTGAGGGTGGCTGCTAAGGCCAGAGAAACCAGCAGATATTTGGATGGAGTTGGGGTTCTCATATCAAATAAGACATGAAGGGCTAAGATCCTTTAAAAGGGGGAGACACTGTGAAGTCAGAATTACTCTTGGAACTCATTTTCCAGTAAAGGCATTTTCTAATTAAACAGCTCAGGGCAAGCAGTCAAGAAGCCAAGCAGCAAATGGCAGAAAGGAAAATTTTCAGCAACCTCACAGCTCTGTAAGGAGAGATGAGTGGTCTCAGGACCCCGACAGAGATGGTTTAGGGAATACCACAGGTCTCCATTAGGAACACTGGAGAACCTCACCATAGAAGGACCATAGGCAGATTGACCCTTGCAATATATAGAGAGAAAAAATGATAAAGGCAAAATGGAAACAATTTGTGAATTTGTGTAAGGCTGTATATTTCGAGAAGTCTTTGTACTTCTCTAGAAATTTAAAATTATATAAAAAATATTGTATAAATGTTTGTGGGTATGTAAAAGGAGAGGAGAATTAAAAAGAAAACATTCACAATAATGTGGGATGGTAGAGGTGAAGTGTTCTAAGGACTTACAATGGTCTTCTATAAAAAAAATAGGTTAACAAATCTCTTTTCCTTCTTGTATGAGCATTTCATCTTAATTAATTATCTAGTACTATTTCCCTGGAAAGCAGGTGGGGCTTATTTGAGTCTTGTGAATCTGATTTTTAGTTGACCTTAAAGTCTTTTCAACTGCTCATGGCCTATTTAACTGGACTTGGCCATCTACTGGATCATAAATCGCAAAATACCCAAAAGTTTAAAATCATGTAAGTTCTCTAACAGCATAGAACTAAGTAACGTTAAGGTAAAAATTGATAAGATATAAGTGGAAATGCCCAAATATCAAGAAATTAAGCATTGTACTTGTAAATATCCCATGAATCAAAGAAATTAACATTAAGAATTGGAAAATATTTTAAAGTAAATAATAATGGGACACCTATACCAAAATCTGTGGG
This sequence comes from Mellivora capensis, assembly GCA_004024625.1. Taxonomy (NCBI): domain Eukaryota; kingdom Metazoa; phylum Chordata; class Mammalia; order Carnivora; family Mustelidae; genus Mellivora; species Mellivora capensis. The sequence continues at coordinate 70,929 of PISX010006189.1, forward strand.
AAGCAGCTAAAGTCTGTGCTTGAAAGACTTATAAATCATATATAATTTATGAATACATATAGAAAGAAAAAAAGAGAGACTAATATCAATGATCTAAAGTTTCATTTCAAGACAATGAAATATCTATTAAAGAAAATAAAGTTATAATTAAAGATCATCTCATAATGAATCTCTAGACCCATAAAACTTCACTAGTGAATTCTCATAAACTTATAAAAGAAATTACACTTATTTTATAAATAGTTATAACCTAACTAGCAAAATATGACAAACATATCATCAGAAAATCAAATTATAGACTAATTTTTCTCATAAACATAAATGCAACAATTCTAAATATATTATTTTGAATCAAATCCAGTCCATGATATTCAAAAAAGAAACTGTATCATGATAAAGTTGAGTTTATTCCATGAAAGCAAAGTAGATTTACCATTCAAAATCAATCAATGCAAATTTCCACATTAATGAAAAAAAAAGGGGAAAAATGAATATTTCCATAGAGGAAGAAAAATCTATATATAATAAATTCAATATGTATGCATAATAAAAAAAATTCCTAACTAAGCCATGGTTTATTTGTAGATACTATAGATGAAGAGTATCTATAAAATGCCTGTAGCAAACATCATACTTAAAATATTAAAATGGTTAAACTTGAGATCTAGAAAGAGAAAGGTTTGCCCACCAATATCAATTTCATTGAATATGAGACAGGAGCTCCTAGCTATCACAACAACAACAAAAAATGTACAAGGTTTTAAAAGGAAGTTATAAAATAATCATTATTTACAGATGTTATGATTGGACATATAGGGTATGTCAAAAAATCTGGAGTCAATTATTAAAAAGAATAAAATAATCTAGCAAGCTCTCTGGATATATGTTAGCAAAATTATTAATTTTGTGTCTTTATACCAGCACTAATAATTAGAAAATAAAATTATTTATTTAGCACTAAAAGTATCAAATACTTAGTAATAAATCTAATGAAAAATATATCTTTATTTTATATATCTATAAAACTATAAAATATTATTGAGGAATTTAATAAGACCTAAAAAAATGCTATATTTGCACACTGAAAAATTCAATATTGTAAAGATGTCAGTTGTCTCTGAATTCATCTCTAGTTTGAGGAAATTGCAATTTAAATTTCAAAAAAGTTTTTGTGGAAATTGACAAGCTGATATTCAAAGTTATATGGAAATGTAAAGGGCCAGGAATAGGTTTTGCAATCTTGAAGAAGAGGAAGAAAATGCTACAATACTTACACAGCAGGAGTCAAAATTTATTAAAAGCTATAGCAATTAAATTTGTAACAGTGATTTATGACAAATGTGATACTTCAATTTAGTGGAGAATGGATAGATGTTCAATAAATGGTGCCAGGTCAAGTATAAGGAAATAAATGAATCTTGACCCTTACAACATGCACAATAATAATTCCAGATCTAAATGTGAATATTAAAACCATAAAACTTTAGATAAAAAACATAGGAAAATGCTTTCCTGATCTTGTGGTAGGCAAATATTTTTGTAAAGGAATAAAAAGCACTAAAGGAAAAGTTTAATAAATTGACCTCTATTAGGATTAAGAACATTAACTTATCAAAAGATAGGGGAGTAAAACCACAAGCCACATACTGTAATTGCATCATACATCTTTTTTTTAATAAGATTTTATTTATTTATTTAACAGAGCGAGACAACACAAGCAAGGGGAGTGTGAGAGGGAGAAGCAGATTTCCTACTGAGCAGGGAGCCTGATGCAAGGCTTGAACCCAGGACCCTGGGATCATGACCTAAGCCAAAGGCAGATGCTTAATGGCTGAGCCACCCAGGCGCCCCTGCATCATACATCTTTAACGAAGGATTTATATTCCCAAATATATAAAATATTCCTATAAGGATATAAAAAATTGAGTGTTAGCTAGATTTTTTTTAAGAGGACAAAGACTTGAAAAGACACTTGAAGAGGAAAAAGGATATATGAATGGCAATGAACATATGAAGAGGAAAATGCAAATTAAGAATATAATGAGATATCACTATATTCCCACCAGAGTAACTAGAATTATAAAGACTGACAATACCAAGACTGTCTAACCATGTACAGCAGATGGAATTCATAAATTGCTGGTGGAGATATGAATTTTTTTTTCATATCTCCACCAGCAATTTATGAATTCCATCTGCTGTACATGGTTAGACAGTCTTGGTATTGTCAGTCTTTATAATTCTAGTTACTCTGGTGGGAATATAGTGATATTAGTAAAGCCTCTTTGGAAAATTGTCACTATTTGCTACCAAACAAATGTATAGCTTATGACCTAACCTTTCCACCCCTAGGTGTATATGAAAATAAATGTTTAGCTGTATTCACCAAAAGATGTGCACCAAAATGTATAGAGAGATTTATTCGTATGAGATAAAAACTAGAACCAACTCAGATGTCAATCAATAGTAATGTGGATAAGCTGTGGATTCAAAAATTAAGAGAATGAACAACTGCTTCATCCAAAAACATGTAAATATCAGACAAAATGTTAAACAAAAAAAAAGGCTGTTGCAAAAAATACAAACTGTATAGTTAATTTATGTGAATATGAAGGTCAAACACAGTAAAACTTTCTATCATAATTAGTGGTTACCTTTGGGGTAACTGTGAGGATCTTACAGAGATGCTGGAAATAATCTATTTGTTGATCTGGATGGTATTTACAAAGGCTTGTCCACCTGTAAAAGTTCGTCAGGGCACATCAAGGTAAATTAAACCTCAAAAATAAATACATAAGTTACCTCAAAACAGTCACAAAAATGACTAACTATAAAAGTCTGATATGCCAAGCATTTGTAAGGATATTGGGCTACATTAAACCTAAACACTATCAACAGACTTTAAATAAATTTTGATATATTCATGTAATGTGATTATATTCCTGAACATAAGTGCATGAACTACAACTATGTAACACAACATGAATGAATCTTACAATAAAAATAGGCACGATCAGAACAAAAAAATGCGTGGTTCTACTTATATAAAGTTCAAAAGCAGGTAAAACTCTGGTCTTTACTGCTGCATAATTAAATGCTATAAAAGATAAATAAATATGAAGAGATTATTAATATAAAAGTCAGGATAACAGTTATCCTTGTAATTAAAAAGGGATTTTTAATTGCAAAGGGCCATGCAGGGAGCTTCTAAGGTGTTACAGACACTCAACTCTGTTGAAGATACTTGTTCTTTACATAATACCAGTACATTTTCTGCATGTGTTTTTAATCCCTACAACTAAAAAGCTTTTTAAATTGCTGGGAAAAACCAGAAATTGTTATCTTCCATAAAATAGAAGTTTACAATATTATTACAGTAGATTGATATGGTTATATGTATACAGTATGTTACCATATGTAAGTACTATATTTCCATAGTATATATTACAACATACTGTATATTATAATTCTATATATGCTACCATGACATCTATAAAAGTATAAAAATAAGATCATAAATGCAGATATCACCTTAAAATCTATCAACATTAGATGATTCAAGGAAAGTCAGAAAGTTGATAATTCGGGGACTCAGATAATGAATGTTCTGAGAAGTTAAAAATACAAAAATATAGTCAAGAATTTATTTTAGGGGAGCCTGGGTGGCTCAGTGGCTTAAGCCTCTGCCTTCAGCTCAGGTCATGATCTCAGGGTCCTGGGATTGAATCCCACATCAGGCTCTCTGCTCAGTGTGGAGCCTGCTTCTCCCCCCGCCCCTGCCTGCCTCTCTGCTTACTTGTGATCTCTCTGTCAAATAAATAAATAAAATCTTTTAAAAAAAGAATTTATTTTAAATGTCATCAATATTAGATTGTATTTCATACTAAAGTTTAGGAAATAATGAGCACATGTATACTCACTAAGTGTCAAATTTTAATATTTTGTCATATTTCTGTTTTTTAATATAGAAACAAAATACCATATTTAAAAGAAAAATCCCCTAAATACCAGTACACAATCCCAGGGCCACCACCATCTTGACCATGGTGAGTATCATTTGAATACATACTTAACAATTTTACTACATAAAAATAATAAACCACACACATCCATTTAACTACACACACTACAGGGGCACCTGGGTGGCTCAGTGGGTTAAGCCGCTGCCTTCGGCTCAGGTCATGATCTCAGGGTCCTGGGATCGAGTCCCGCATCAGGCTCTCTGCTCAGCAGGGAACCTGCTTCCCTCTCTCTCTCTCTGCCTGCCTCTCAGTCTACTTGTGATTTCTCTCTGTCAAATAAATAAATAAAATCTTAAAAAAAAAAACTACACACACTACAGTTTCATAATTTTTTTTTGATTTGTAAGTTTTAAAATTTATAGTTTTACTCTAAAATCTAAATACATTTATTTTATATAAATATGTCATTTATATTTCTTTTAAAAATATTTGTGGCCAGGGGTGCCTGGGTGGCTCAGTGGGTTAAAGCTCTGCCTTCAGCTCAGGTCATGGTCCCAGGGTCCTGGGATCGAGCCCCACATCGGGCTCTCTGCTCAGCAGGGAGCCTGCTTTCTCCTCTCTCTCTGCCTGCCTCTCTGCCTACTTGTGATCTCTCTCTGCCAAATAAATAAATAAAATCTTAAAAGAAAAAATTTGTGGCCGGCCATTATATTTTAGAACATAGTCATATTGACATATATAGCATTCATTTATTTCCTTTAATTCAGAAGACTATTTCATGAATATATCAAAATATATCCATTCTCCTTTTGAGAATTTACATTACATTTACACTAACTTTTGCTATTTCAAGCAATGCTATAATAAACATTTCCTTGCTTCATGTGTAAAATAGGGATACACAAGACCATCTTCAGTTTAAACAAGGCATGAATCTTGTGAAGAGGAGTTAAGATGGCAGAGTAATGGGGGGTGCCCTGGGCTTGCCTTGTTCTTCCAGAACAGAGCTAGATTGGCATCAAAACATTTTGAACAATTAGTAAATCAATCTGAGGATTAAGAGAACAATCTGCACAATTAAAGGAAGAGAACGTGGTGGTTGTGATGCTTGGAGATGTGAATTGGGGGAGAGAAAAGCCTTGGTGCCACAGAGAATGAGGTAGCCCTTCCACAGAGAGAGGACAGGGAGAGGGGGGAGTGAGAACAGGGAGAGAGGCACAGAGGAGGAGGGAGAACAGCATGTTAGGTTCCTGTAACAAAAACATACCCCTGGGATCATTGACTGGGGAGTTAAGAGGAACTCAGTATGGCAAGATTTTTTTCACAAAGTGGAGCACAAATTCTGAGGTTTTAGAAGTCTGTGCCATTCACCAGACTGGGTGGGCAGCAGTGCTTCTCGGGAGAGGGAGGACAGAGGCCAGGAGCAGAGGGCAGACAGTGTGGTGTGGGAATTACCCTGGGTCACACTGGGAGAGAATGTTCCCCTTCTTGGAGTATGTTTGGAAGAGGGTATATTGCCTTTCTAAGGACAAGGGGCCCAGCAGATGTCACTGAGCAGCCATTCAACAGCAGGGGAGAGAGAGGTGCTCAAAGGGCAGATAACCTGGCTTCAACTTTTGCTGTGCTTCACCATAGACACCAGGCACCTGAGTGGCCTTACAACTGCTTTTCTGGGACAGAGTGGAAGCAGGCACAGCACTGTGAGGCTCTTCCCTGGGGGAGGGGGGCAGGTCCATTCTTTGACAAGTCCTTAAAGATTTGGAGTTTTAGATCCCATCCACACCACAGATAAAACACAGAATGTGGCATCAGGCATTATGGGGCCTGGCACAGACAGGTTGAGAGCAAGGATCTGAAGAGGATTGGGCCACAGGAGGGGAGAGTTTCACTTTTCTGCGAGGTCTTGGTCAGTGAAGACCATGAAATCCCCCCAGAGCAAGAGGATGGGAAGATACCAGCTTCTACCAGCACAGTTGGACTTCAGTGAGCAACACAGTGCCCCCAGTGGAGTGCGGAGCTGCTTACACCAACCACCTGTCCTCTGCACCCTGGAAGGATCTTTATTAGGACAGGTCTGAATGTGAGCCTGTACAGTGGACCTTTCCTCTAAGGACCAACGCAGGCTGCCTACAAATCATAAAGTACTCCAAAGCATCAGCTTCAGTTCTGGTGGAAATAGGACCAAGCTTTCCTTTTTCTTTTTTTCTTTGAATCGGGATTACAATTTTTTTGTTTGTTTCTTTGTTCCTTTTTCTTGTTTTGTGAATCAGGCTTTCTCTCTCTCTCTCTCTTCTTTTCTCTTTCTTTCTTTTCCTTTGGAATCAGGATTATATTTTTTCATATATCTTTTGCCTTTTTGCTCCTTTTTCTTTTCTCTTTTTTTATACCTGTTTTTTTTTTAATTTTGTTTTTTAAATCAGGCTTATTTTAACAAACAATTCAAAGCATACCTAGTTAAAGGCCCAAATACTCCTCCCTGCAAGCAAAGAAGAACCCTGCAGAGGACTGACCTGTGGGAAAAAACAGCCAAAACACAACAGCAGAGTGCACACAGTATACACCAGAAACGTGTCTTGAAATGCCAGGCCCTGGGACAGGGTATGATCCCTTTTTAATATAGCATTACTCTCAGAAGCAGGAAATATAACAAACTTTCATAGCACCCAAAATACAGAAACTTACCAAAAATGACAGGACTGAGGAATTCTGCCCAAAAGAAAGATCAGGAAGAAATCACAGCCAAGGATGTCCTCAAAACAGATATAAGCAATATATCTGAATAAGAATTTAGAACAGTCAAAAGAATATGATCTGGGTTTGAAAAAAGCATAGAAGACTCCAGAGAAACCCTTGCTGCAGAGATAAAAGACCTAAAAATTAGTCAGGCCTAAATAAAAAATGCCATCACTGAGATTCAAATATGACTATGTGTAATCACAATGAGGATGGAAGAAGCAGAGGAATGAATAGGTGACACAGAAGATAAAGTTATGGAAAATAATGAAGCTGAAAAGAATAGGGAAAGAAAATTATTAGATAATGAAGGTAGACTTAGGGAACTCAGCAGTTCCACAAGGTGCAATAATCATAGGAGTCCCAGTAATATAAGAGCAGGAAAAAGGGACAGAAGGATTTATTTGAACAAATTATAGCTGAGAACTTCCTTAATCTGAGGAAAGAAATAGGCATTCAAGTCCAACAAGAGGCACAGAGAATTCCCCTCAAAATCAATAAAAACAGGTCAACAAGACATATCATAGTGACATTTGCAAAATACAGAGAGAGAATAAAAATAAATAAAGTAAAATGAAATAATATAAATGTAGAGATAAGATAGAAAGATATAAAATAAAGAGAATTCTGAAAGCAGCTAGGGACAAAAGGTCCTTAAACTACAAGGGTAAATACTAAGGTGAATAGCAGATCTGTCCACAGAAACTTTGAAGGCCAGAAGAGAATGGTAGGATATATTCAGTGTGCTAAATGGGAAAAATGGGCAGCAAGAATACTTTATTTAGAATAGAAGGAGATATGGTTTCCCAAACAAGTAAAAACTAAAGGAGTTCATGAACACTAAACCAGCTCTGTGAGAAATATTAAAGAGGACACCTCAAGAGGGAAAGAGAGATCAAAAGCAATGAAAACTAGAAAGCAACAGAGATAATCTATGGGAAGAGCAACTTTACGGGTAATACAATGGCACTAAACTTATCAATAATTACTCTGAAAGTAAAGAGACTTAATCATCCAATGAAAAGACATAGGGTATTCAAATGGATAAAAAACAACACATTGATATAATGCTTACAAGAGACTCATTTAGACTCAAAGACATTTCTAGAAAGTGAGGGAATAAAGAACGATTTATCATGCTAATGAACATCAAAAGAAAGCTGAAGTAGCCATACTTAGTATCAAACTACATTTTAAGCCAAAGACTGTAACAAGAGATGAAGAAAGGCACTATATCATAATAAAGGGGTCTACTAACAAGAAGACCTAACATTTATAAATATTTATGCCCTCAGATTGAGCACCCAAACATATAAAACAACTAATAAATATAAAGGACCTTATTGATAATAATACAATAATAGTGGATGACTTTAACACCCCATTCACAGCAATGGACAAATCACCTAAGCAGAAAATGAACAAGGAAACAATGGCACTGAATAATACACTGGAGCAGATGGGCTTCACAAGTATATTCAGAGCATTTGATCCTAAAGCAGCAGAATATCCATTCCTTTCTAATGTAAATGGAACATACTCCAGAATAGATCACATACTGGGTCACGAATTAGGCCTCAAACAGTACAAAAAGATAAGTTATATCATGCATATTTTCAGATCACAACGTATGAAACTTGAAGTCAACCACAAGAAAAAATCTGGAAGCCACAAATACATGGAGATTAAGGAACATCCTAATAAAGAGTGAATGAATAGGTTAACCCAGAAATTAAAGAAGGAATTTTTTAAAATACAGGAAAGCAAATGAAAATGAAAACATGACAGTCCAAAACTTTTGGAATGTGGCAAAGGCGGTTATAAGAAGGAAATATATAGTAATACAGCCTTCCTCAAGAAACAAGAAAAGACTCAAATACACAACCTAACCTTACACCTAATGGAACTGGAAAAAGAACAGCAAATAAAGCCTAACACTGGAAGAAGAAGGGCAATAATTAAGGTTAGAACAGAAGTTAAAAGATATAGAAATTTTTTAAAAAAGAAAAGATCAATGAAATTAGGAGCTGGTTCTTTGAAAGAATTAACAAAATTGATAACCATCTAGTCATATTTATCAAAAGGACCCAAGTAAAATCACAAATGGAAGAGGAGAGATTGCAACACCACAGAAATACAAATAATTATAAGAGAATATTATGAGCAATTATAAGCCAACAAATTGGGCAATCTGAAAGAAATGGATAAATTTTGAGAAACCTATAAACTATCAAAACTGAAACGAAGAAATGGAAAATTAAACAGACCCATAACCAGCAAAGAAATTGAATCAGGAATCAAAAATCTAACAAACAAAAGTCCGGGGGCAGATGGCTTCCCAGAGGAATTCTAACACAAATTTAAAGAAGAATTAATACCTATTCTTTTGAAACTATTCAAAAAAATAAAAATGGGAAGAAAACTTCCAAACTCATTCTATGAGGCCAACATTACCTTGATTCCAAAGCCAAACACCCCACTAAAAAGGAGAATTACAGGCTAATATCCCTGATGAACATGGGTGCAAAGATTCTCAAAATGATACTAGCAAATCAAATCTAATAGTACATTAAAAGGATTATTTTCAATGGGCAAGTGGGATTTATTCCTGAGCTAGAGGAGGGGTTCAACATCCATAAATCAATCAAAATGATATACCACATCAGTAAAAGAAAGGATAAAAACCATATGATTCTCTTAATAGATACGGAAAAAGCATTTGACAAAATACAGCATCCATTCTTGATAAAAACCCTCAACAATGTAGATATAGAGGGAATATACCTCAACATCATAAAGGTCATCTATGAAAGACCCACAGCTATATCACCCACAATAGGGAAAAACTGAGAGCTTTTCCTCTCAGGTCAAGAACATGATAGGGATGTCCACTCTAATCATTGCCGTTCAACATATTACTGGAAGTCCTAGCCACAGCAATCAAATAACAAAAAGAAATAAAAGACATCCAAATTGGCAAGGAAGAAGTCAAACATTCACTCTTCACAGATGATATGGTACATTATGTAGAAAACCTGAAAGATTCCACCAAAAATTTGCTAGGACTGATACATGATTTCAGCAAAGTCACAGGATACAAAAATTAACATGCAAAATATGTTGCATTCCTATACACCAATAATGAAGTAGCAGAAAGAGAAATCAAGGAATCGATTCTATTTACAAGTGCACCAAAAGCCATAAGATAAATAGGAATAAACCTAACCAGAGAGGTAAAATATTTGTACGCTGAAAGCTATAAAACACTTATGAAAGAAACTGAAGAAGACAAAAAGAAATGGAAAAACATTCCATGTTCATGGATTTGAAGAACAAATATTGTTAAAATGTCTATACTACTCAAAGCATCTACACATTCAATGCAATCCTTATCAAAACAACATCAATATTTTTCAGAGCTAGAACAAACAATCTGAAAATTTTCATGGAACCAGAAAAGACTGAAAATAGCCAAAGTAATGTTGTAAAAGAAAAGGAAAGCAGGAGGTATTACAATCCCAGACTACAAGCTGGGATTACAAAGCTGTAATCCTCAAAACAGTATGTACTGGCACAAAAACAGACACACAGATGAATGGAATAGAACAGGGAGCCCAGAAACGGACCCTCAACTATATGGTGAATTAAACAAAGCAGGAAAGAATATCCAGTGGAAGAAAAAGACAATCTCTTCAACAAATGGTGTTGGGAAAAATTTTACAGCAACAAGCAGAAGAATGAAATTAGACCACTTTCTTATACCATACACAAAAACAAATTCAAAATGGATGAAAAACCTAAATGTAAGACAGGAAAACATCAAAATCCTAGAGAAGAACACAGGCAGTTAACTTCTTTGACCTCAGCTGTAGCAACTTACTAAACATATTTCCAGAGGTAAGAGGGAAATAAAGCAAAAATGAACTACTGGGACTTCATCAAGATAAAAAACCTTCTGTATAGAAAAGTAAACAATCAACAAAACTAGAAGGTAGCCAAAGGAATGTGAGAAGATATTTGCAAATGTCTTATCAGATAAAAGGCTAGTATCCAGAATCTACCAAATTCAATACCCCAAAAAAATAAATAATCCAGTTAAGAAATGGGCAGAAGACATGAACAGACATTTCTCCAAAGACATACAAATGGCCAACAGACACAGAAAAATTCTCAACATCAGTTGGCATCAGGGAAATAAGAATCAAAACCAATGAGGTACTTCCTCCACACCTGTCAGAATGGCTAAAACTAACAACTCAGGAAACAACAGATGTCAAGGATGTGGAAAAGGGGAACCCACTTACATTGTTGGTGGGAATGCAAACTGGTACAACCATGCTGGAAAATAGTATGGAGGTTCCTCAAAAAGCTAAAAATAGAACTACCCTACAACACAGCAATTCTACTACCAGGGACTTATCCAAAGGATACAAAAATACTGATTTCAAGGGACACATGAACCCAACGTTTATGGCAGTACTATCAAGAATAGCTAAATTATGGAAAGAGCCAAATGTCCACTGACTAATGAATGGATAAAGAAGATAGATAGATAGATACATACATACATACATACATACATAGATGTATATATTCCATATATGTGGTATGTATATAAACTATCTATATAAATTCCATTATATATATAAATGGAATATTACTTTGTCATCAAAAGAATGAAGTCATGCTGTTTGCAATGACATGGTTGGAACTAGAGTGTAATATGCTAAGTGAAATAAGTCAGTCAGAGAAAGACAAATACCATATGATTTCATGCATATGTAGGATTTAAGAAACAAAACAGATTAACGTAAGGAAGGGAAGAAAAAATAAAATAAGATAAAAACAGAGAGGAAGGCAAACCATAAGAGACTCTTAACAATAGAGAACAAACTGAGGATTGCTGGAGGGGAGAAGGGTAGGGGAATGGGGTAAATGGGTGATGGGCATTAAGGAAAGCACTTGTTGTGATGAGCACTGGGTGTTACAATGTAAGTGATGAATCACTGAATTCTACTCCTGAAAATAATCCTACAATACATGTTAACTAACTTGAATTTAAATAAAATCAAGAAAGAAAAAAAAGTTATGAATCTTAATAGTCCCTATATAGCTCCCTATATAGCAACACTTTGCATAGCTTCAGTTTTATCAACACTTGTCATTTGATTGCTAAACCCACAAAATTTTACCCTACACTGTTAAAATTATCTGTTACAATTTTTATTAACCTAAAACTGGGTGTGTACATTCTTCAGTTGAAGAGTCCCAGAAAAATTCCACCCAAGTTAAGTTTATCTATGCAATTAGTGAAGTCTCATAAGCCTAGTTTCTGTTGGTTCTGCAGCCATCAGAAAGTTTTAAGGAAGAATCTATTATCTACTGACATCATTAGACAGTTTGAAACAGATTGTTCTGATATTATGAAGATCAGTGTAAAGATACAGCTCTATTTGTTTTAGAATACTTTTGTTGTAAAACAGACAGTACGGAGTGCCCTTGTGGCTCAGTCAGTTAAATGTCCAACACCTGATTTCAGCTCAGATCATGATTTCAGGGTCCTGAGATTAAGCCCCCTGTCAGGCTCCTCACTGGCATTCTCTTTCTTCCTCTGCCCCTCCCTAATTGTGTGCTCTATCTCTTTAAAAAAAAAAACAAATTAAAAATAACAAAAATAAAGCAGATAGTAAAAATGAGAGTGTGAAGTCTTATGTACATTGAAGAAAGATGTTATATATTTAATATTTCTACAGCCAAATTTATCCCCGGTGGGAGTAAAAGGGGCATGGTTTCAAAAAAAAGGTGATTTAAATGTTATTCCATCTTCATCTGGCCTGTGTATTTGCCTAAAAGACATAATTTCCTTTGCATCCTTTAAAACTGTAATATACCAGTCCCAACTTTGACACTGTATTTTCTAGTGAAATATCTTCCAGAAGGAAAAATTATTATGGTGAGCTATTGCTCATGTATTAAGCATTTTCTACCTTTCCTCAAGGCCAATAAACATTGTACTAAACTATACCAGAGTATACTTCCCTAGTTTCTGAGACTATATTCTTTTTGTGGCTTCATCTGTTAAAGTAACTATATCAAACCAGAACCCATGAATTCCTATTCAATCTCGTTGATCTTAGATGTTGGAGAAAGTAAATTTTCTCTATATCGCCAAAGTCAGAATTCATGCAGTATTCTAGGGCCAACTGTCAAGGTATCACCTTGATAGTTGAACTTCTAAATATTCTAAATATGAACTTCTAAACATTCTTAGATAATTAACTATTGGGCACCCTAGACTGAAGTAGAATTTTTTTCACATTTGAAATAATTGTCCCAAATGTCCCAACCCAATACTAAGTAATCCAAGAACTTGAAGATATGTAAACCCTTCACATAAGTAGGTTAACCAAAAAGTATCAGTTGTTTCTCTTAAAATGAGTCTGATATTTTAGGTTATGCCCATGTGATATTTGTTTTTCAAGATTCCTAGGAATTATAGAGGAATTATATTAAATACATGCATATACACGTAAGCATGAATGCACAAATACAAAAGGTATTTTAACGCCCCTAATCATAATCTCCATGAAGTTGCAATACCACAGATATGCTCTATTTGTATACACTTTCTGCAAATTCCCCAAGAACTTGCTTTCTCATCATCTGACTTCCATGTACATATGTTATCTTAATTTTGCCCAGGTCAACTTGAATAGCAAACCAAATATTCCCTGATCTCAACTGAATAAATAAATAAATAAACAAGCAAAGATAAAACGTTTTAAATTTTAGTGATTTTAACTTTCATTCATCTCATCAGTGTGAAAAAGTTTAAGGAAGAAGCCCATCAAATACCACACAACTTCCTACCATCTCACCAACTATTTTAAGCCTTTCCCAAAAGCTCATTTAATACAATATACCAGTTCTGCTGCTTCTGATATATGTATTTTGGGATGGAATTAGACCAAGATATAGAACTGCCTAGAAAATGAAATCATGCAAAAAAAAAAAAAAATCATCTTCTTAAAACATTGCACCACTCACTATATTGCCTGCTTTGACTAAAGGAAAAGAAGAAGAGAGGAAAAGCAGATAATAAATGCTTGAGGGCCTGTTGATTAAGCATTCATCCACTTCTGCCTCTCAAAAACAACTTGAGATGATCAATGCCTGTCATTTATATGAAATAGATCTTCTTGTTAATAGGAAGCATTTCTTCCTGAAGGATCGCCAGCCCCATTTTCCTGAGAGCTCTGCAGTGGAGCCACAGAGGTGATTAATTAATCTATTCATTAATCCGCAAACCCTGTTTAAGAGAAACCCCTGGTGGTCTCCATCCTCTTCTCAGGAAAGCTTTAACAGCCAAATACCTTAGCAAGGTTGGGTGTGGCTGAGAAATGATTAATGTTCCCCAATACACCCTGGTGTATTTGCCCATTTACTGTAATGCATTGTTATAAGTAAAATTAAAACATACTTGTCAGGATGATGATATAACTAAAGCAAGGGATAAAGAATGTGCGTACATTCTGTTCAGTAACTTTTAGGAGGCATTCGTTCTGATGAGGTCTTCTCATTCTCTCAACTCTCAATTTCACATTTATTCAAACTCTGAAACCAAATGTACAACTTAGATTTTACCAAAAACGGTGTGTCCTTCACTGAAATCAGGGTTAAAATATACAGACAGCTTCTCTTCCTTGCTCACTCTTTTTCACCACCTCCTCTCCTTAAAAAAAAAAAAAAAAAATCCAGGGTTTCTAAAGATGTCAGAGGAGTAGCAGGCTGAGATGACATCAGGTAGCAGGAGATCAGCTAGATAGTTCATCAAACCATTCTGAACACCTACAAATCCAACAGGAGATCAAAGAGAAGAAGAGCAGCAATTCTAGAAACAGAAAATCGACCACTTCCTGAAAGGTAGGACCTGCGGAGAAGTGAATCCGAAGAGACGGGAAGATAGACCATGGGGAGGTGAGGGGGCTGGGGGGATGGTTCCTGGCAAGTGGTGGAGCAACGGAGCACAAAGTCACAACTTTTAAAAGTCTGATCCACTGAAGGACATAGCTCCAGGGGCTAAGCCAGGGTGGAGTCCTTGTGGGGAGAGTGTGGTCTCAGGTCCTGTAGGGTCACAGAAGGATCGGGGGTGTCTAAGTGTCACAGAGCTCGCAGGTATTAGAGCAGGGAAGCTGGCTACAGAGATGGAGCTGAGGAGTGAACTCTCAACTTGGGGTTACCTTAAATTGTGATCCATGGCACAGTCAATCCACTGCTCTTGGAGCAGGGACCCCACCAGTGGCAGATCCGGGGACACCCCTTGGAAGAGTGGAAGGGATCTGCTGGGTTTGGAGACTCCAGGCAAGGCTGTGTGCCAGAGACAGGGATGCTTGGTCACAGGCTGGGTGAGCTCAGAGCACAGCTGGAGGCCAGGGAGATGGGAGTGATTGAGTGCTTTTCTCCAAGGGCGCACTGAAGAGTGGGGTCCCAAGCTCTCAGCTCCTCTGGGCCGGAGATTGAGAGGCTGCCATTTTCATTCCTGTCCTCCAGAACTCTAAGGAAAGCATTCAGGGAACAAAAGCTCCTGAAAGCTAACCAGAGCAGAGTACTTAGCCCGGCCCCTGGCAAGGGCGGTGCAATTCTGCCTCAGGCAAAGACACTTGAGAATCACTGCAACAGGCCCCTCCCCCAGAAGATCAGCAAGAAATCCAGCCAAGACCAAGTTCACTTATCAAGGAGAACAGCAGAATTCCAGAGGAGGAGAAAGCAAAGCATGGAATTCATGGCTTTCTCCCTATGATTCTTTGGTCTTGCAAAGTTAATTTTTTTTAATTTTCTTGTTTTCTTATCCTAATTTTTTTTTAACTTTTACTCTGTCCTCTTTTAACTTTTTTTAACTAGTTTATCTTAACAATACAGTTCATTAAAAAAAACCTTTTTGAACCTTCATTATTATAGTCATATTTTATCCTTCATTGTATCTAAGTTTATTTTAGCATACACATAGGGTTTTTTCCTCCAAAAAAATTTGGGATACAATTTCTTCTAATAGATCAAAATATACCATAAATCTAGCACAGGGCTTTGTTCTAGTCTCCAGCCTGAGAAAATTCTCTCCACATTCTTTTTTTTTTTTTTCCCAAACAACTTATCAACTATCAACTCCTTTTTTAGAATTTTTTTTTTAATTTTTATCGTTATACTCATATTCCATCCATAACAATTTACCATGCTAATGGTCATCAAAAGAAAGCTGGGGTGGCAATCTTTATATCAGATCAATTAGATTTTAAGCCAAAGACTATAAGAGATGAGGAAGGACACTATATCATGCTCAGAGGGTCTGTCCAACAGGAAGAGCTAACAATTTTAAATATCTATGCCCCTAAGCCAACCATATAAAGAGCAGACAACCATATAAAGCAATTAATAACAAAATCAAAGAAACACATCAACAATAATACAATAATAGTAGGGGAATTTAACACTCCCCTCACTGAAATGGAAAGATCATCCAAGCAAAAGATCAATAAGGAAATAAAGGCCTTACATGATGCACTGGACCGGATGGACATCACAGATATATTCAGAACATTCCATGCCAAAGCAACAGAATACACATTCTTCTCAAGTGCACATGGGACATTCTCCAGAATAGATCACATCCTCGGTCATAAATCAGGTCTCAACCGCTATCAAAAGATTGGGATCATTCCCTGCATATTTTCAGACCACAATGCTCTGAAGCTAGAACTCAATCACAAGAGGAAATTTGGAAAGAACCCAAACACATGGAGACTAAACAGTATCCTTCTAAAGAATGAATGGGTCAAACAGGAAATTAAAAAAGAATTGGAAGAATTCATGGAAACAAATGATAATGAAGACACAATGGTTCAAAATCTGTGAGACACAGCAAAGGCAGTCCTGAGAGGAAAATATATAGCCATACAAGCCTTTCTCAAGAAACAAGAAAGGTCTCAAGGACACAACCTAACCCTACACCTAAGGAGCTGGTGAAAGAACAACACAAAAAGCCTAAACCCAGCAGCAGAAGAGAAATCATAAAGATCAGAGCAGAAACCAATGAAATGGAAACCAAAAAACAATAGAACAAATCAACGAAATTAGGAGCTGGTTCTTTGAAAGAATTAATAAGATTGATAAACCCCTGACCTGACTTATCAAAAAGAAAAGAGAAAGGACCCGGATAAATAAAATCATGAATGAAAAAGGGGAGATCACAACCAACACCAAAGAAATACAAACAATTATAAGAACATACTATGAGCAACTGTATGCCAGAAAATTTGACAATCTGGAAGAAATGGATGCATTCCTAGAGACATATAAACAACCACAACTGAACCAGGAAGAAATAGAAAACCTGAACAGACCTATAACCAGTAAGGAGATTGAAGCAGTCATCAAAAATCTCCCAACAAACAAGAGTGCAGGGTCAGACGGCTTCCCACAGGAATTCTACCAAGCATTTAAAGAAGAATTAATTCCTATTTCCTGAAACTGTTCCAAAAAAAATAGAAATGGAAGGAAAACTTCCAAACTCATTTTATGAGGCCAGCATTATCTTGATCCTAAAACCAGACAAGGATCCCATCAAAAAAGAGAATTACAGACCAATATCCTTGATGAACACAGGTGTGAAAATTCTCACCAAAATACTAGCCAATAGGATCCAAAGTACATTAAAAGGATCATTCATCATGACCACGTGTGATTTATTCCAGGGCTGCAAGTTTGGTTCAACATCCGCAAATCAATCAATGTGATACAATACATTAATAAAAGAAAGAACAAGAACCATATGATACTCCCAGTAGATGCTGCAAAAGCATTTGACAAAGTACAACATCCCTTCCTGATCAAAAGTCCTCAAAATGTAGGGATAGAGGGTACATACCTCAATACCATCAAAGCCATCTATGAAAAACCCACTTTGGATATCATTCCTATTGGAGAAAAACTGAGAGCTTTTCCACTAAGGTCAGGAACATGGCAGGGATGTCCATTATCACCACTGCTATTCAACATAATACTAGAAGTCCTAGCCTCAGAAATCAGACAACAAAAAGAAATTAAAGGCATCCAATGGCAAAGAAGAAGTCAAAACATCACTTTTTTCAGATGATATGATACTACATGTGGAAAACCCAAAAGACTCCACCCCAAATCTGCTAGAACTTGTACAGGAATTCAATAAAGTGTCAGAATATAAAATCAATGCACAGAAATCAGTTGCATTTCTCTACACCAACAACAAGACAGAAGAAAGAGAAATTAAGGAGTCAATCCCATTTACAATTGCACCCAAAACCATAAGATACCTAAGAATAAACCTAACCAAAGAGGCAAAGAAACTGTACTCAGAAAACTATAAAGTACTCATGAAAGAAATTGAGGAAGATACAAAGAAATGGAAAAAGGTTCCATGCTCATGGATTGGAATAACAAATATTGGGTAATTGTCTATGCTACCTAAAGCAACCTACATGTTTAATGCAATCCCTATCAAAATCCGACCCATTTTTTTCAAAGAAATGGAACAAATAATCCTAAAATTTATATGGAACCAGAAAAGACCTCAAATAGCCAGAGGAATGTTGAAAAACAAAGCCAAAGTGGGTGGCATCAAAATTCCAGACTTCAAGCTCTATTACAAAGCTGTCATCATCAAGTTAGTATGGTACTGACACAAAAACAGACACATAGATCAATGGAACAGAATAGAGAGCCCAGAGTTAGACTCTCAACTCTATGGTCAACTAATCTTCGACAAAGCAGGAAAGAATGTAAAATGGAATAAAGATAGTTTCTTCAACAAATGGCGTTGGGAAAATTGGACAGCCACATGCAGAAGAATGAAACTGGACCATTTCTTTACACCACACATGAAAACAGACTCCAAATGGATGAAAGACCTCAATCTGAGAAAGGAATCCATCAAAATCCTTGAGGAGAACACAGGCAGCAGCCTCTTTAACCTCAGCTGCAGCAACTTTGTTCTAGGAACATTGCCAAGGGCAAGGGAAGCAAGGGCAAAAATGAACTATTGGGACTTCATCAAGATCCAAAAGCTTTTGCAGAGCAAAGGAAACAGTCATAAAACAAAAGACAACTCACATAATGGGAGAAGACGACATATCAGATAAAGGGCTAGTATCCAAAACTATAAAGAAATTATCAAACTCAACACCCAAAGAAAAATAATCCAATTAAGAAATGGGCAGAGGACATGAACGGACATTTCTGCAAATAAGACATCCAGATGGCCAATAGACACATGAAAAAGTGCTCCACATCACTCAGCATCAGGGAAATACAAATCAAAACCACAATGAGATACCACCTCACACCAGTCAGAATGGCTAAAATTAACAAGTTAGGAAATGACAGATGCTGGCAAGGATACAGAGAAAGGGGAACCCTCCTACACTGTTGGTAGAATGTAAGCTGGTGCAACCCCTCTGGAAAACAGCATGGAGTTTCCTCAGAAAGTTGAAAATAGAGCTACCTTACGACCCAGCAATCACAACTGGATATTTGCTCTAAAGATAGAAATGTAGTGATCCAAAGGGGCATGTGCACCTGAATGTTTATAGCAGCAATGTCCACAATAGCCAAACTATGGAAAGAACCTAGATGTCCATCAACAGATGAATGGATAAAGAAGATGTGGTGTATATATATACAACAGAATACAATGCAGACATCAAAACAAATGAAATCTTGCCTTTTGTGATGACGTGGATGGAACTAGAGGGTATTATGCTTAGAGAAATAAGTCAATCAGAGAAAGACAATTATCATATGATCTCCCTGATATGAGGAAGTGGAGAGGCAATATGGAGGGTTTGGGGGGTAGGAAATGAATAAATGAAACAAGATGGGATCAGGAGGGAGACAAACCATCAGAAACTCTTAATCTCACAAAACAAACTCTGGGTTTCTGGGGGGAGGGTGGTAGGAAGAGGGTGGTTGGGTTATTGACATTGGGTAAGGTATGTGCTATGGTGAGTGCTGTCAAGTGTGTAAACCTGGCGATTCACAGACCTGAACCCCTGTGGCTAATAATACATTATATGTAAATTAAAAACTTTAAAAAATTTAAATTCAATTTAAAAAAATAAAAAATAAAAAAATCTATTTACTTAAACTAAAATAAGCAAACAAACAAACAAGGAAAAATAATTCACCCATTTCTCCCAACCCCCTCCTCCACCTCTGGCATCCATCAATCTGTTCTCTGTATCTATAATTTTTTTTTTTATTTTTAGATTCCACATATAAGCGAGATCATATGGGGTTTGTCTTTCTCTCACTTATTTCACTTAGCATAATGCCTTCAGTGTCCATCCCTATTGTTGCAAGTGAGAAGAGTTCATTCTTTTTTATAGCTGTATAATATTCCATTCACAGTTTCTTTATCCATTCATCTATCGATGGACTCTTAGGATGTATCCATATCTTAACTATTATGAATAATGTTTTAGTGTGAAATTATGTTCTATTGTCTGAATGTACCACATATTATACTTCGCCTACTGAATGACATCTTGGTTGCTTCCAAGTGTTGCCAATTATGAACAAAGCAATTATTAAACAATTAAAGCAATTATAAACTTTCATGTTGAGTTTTTTTGTGAACATAAGTTTCAACTCATTTGGGTAAATACCAAGTAGTACAAGTGCTGAATCATGTGGTAAGAATATGACTTTTCATCTATATATCTTTCATAAGGTGCTTGTTCAGGTCTTTTGCCCATTTTTAACTTAAGTTGTTCATTTCTTATTGTTGAATTTTAAGAGTTCTTTGTATATTTTGAATAACAGTCCTTTATCATCTATGTTTTCTGCAAATGTTTTCTCCCAGTCTGGCTTGTCTTTGAATTTCAATATTGTAATAACATTTGAAACTTTCAAAGTCAAATACCAAGATGATTGGTCAATTTTTATTTTTTACTTTTTTGGATATCTGGGTGTGTCCACATGTAGGCACAGACTGCATTAAGACAAACTAAATAAACTTTACATCCTTTTTTCTCTTTGCAAAAACAAAGAAAATAATGCATATGGAAGTAGGGGGAGGAAGAAATGTCATTGCTTTAATACTGACCCTCTATGGAGCATTTTTAGATATTTCCCTTAATCATAACTCACCCCAATTAAAATTTAATACCATAGATATGCTGTATATCTATTTATGCACTATATGTATATCTGTGTTTATACATTAAAAAGGCAAGATTTTTTTTCCTTTCCCCAAAGCCAAATTGTTACCACTTTGAGGATAATATTATCTCTGTTGAAAGTACACAGCTTAATGTTTTTAGATAAAGATTTTTGAGGGGTCATACATTGTTCTGAGTTTTTATCTTAAATTTTGGTTACACTGAGGATACACAAACTATCAAATCAACTCTATTAGGAGAGAAAAATAACAAGTTTGCAGTACCAATATATGGGGCCCAAAATTTTCTCTCTTGGTTTTCCACCAAAACCTTAGCTGATTCAAAAAGCAGGGAAATAAACCAAACTGTGTGATTTGCCCATGGTACAGAGGGATATACTCCCAACACAGAAGAACTGCTGATGAAAGGAAAGATGTCAATACCTAGAGAAATTCAAGGACACAGTTCCTGGACTCTGCTGCCTGTGGAATCCTGGATGGCTAAAAAGAGCAGCAGAGACCCATCCATGGTTAGCAGCCAGATGTAACTCAATCATATTTTGAATCCAAGACTTCTTGACATGCAGTCTACCAACCTACTAAAGTATTTTAATAGTGCACAACTACAGACAGCATGGAGACAGAAAAAATTAATTCATGCGTATCTTTATCTCTTCATCATATTTAGAGCTGACAGAAAACTTTTTGGGTATTACAAACCTATTAGAATCTTGCTTGCATTTGCCATTTGATAAAACTCATAGTTGGTTTTCTTGTTGCTTCTATTGTTTATTTCTTCTTAATTCCTAGAAATAAAACACCTCCCATTAAGAGGAACTTTGACATTTTTACAGATAAATGTTATGAACTTGTCTAATAATTCTTGTGTGGTATGAGTAAGTCATCATAAATAAGTCATCTTTTCTACCTTTGAAGCTGATATACTATGAGAGAGTTTGCATTACCTATAATTTTTAATTTATGCCCTAGGCATATGACATAAAATTTTCCAGGAATATATTGTACTTTGATTTTAACACAGTTTCACTGATATAGTTTTTAAGACTTTTAAAAATTAAAGACAAAATTTAATTATAAATTCAACCACATGCTGTCCTTTGGTGAAGATAATCCAACTGGAATTTAATCAGGATTTTACACAGTTCAGGTGGCATTTGTGAATGCAATTATAATCGTGCTGGAACACATTCCTTTCTCTGACTAGCAAATTTCTGTGGGAATTGATTGAAAGATGCAAACAAATATCAGAAACATTAAAATGTTATTATACATATTAGATTCAAAGAACTACTGTGTATCTTTGAACATTGCCTCTATTTCAATTATTATTAGGTCTCTCTCAGGAATATAGGAATATGTCACTTATTTATTCCCAAGCCACTCTCTGCTTCTTGTTTTCCTTATTCATGATCTTTTCATACTTTTTTTCATCTTTCCTCTTCATTTTCTGTTTGGTGATGGTGGTAGTGTAGATGTTCAATAGGATCTATGAGTATGATTAGTCTCTTCAAGTTTTTTTTTTAAATTTATTTATTCATCAGAGAGAGAGGGAGAGAGAGTAAGCAAGCACAGGCAGACAGAGTGGCAGGCAGAGGCAGAGGGAGAAACAGGTTCCCCGCCGAGCAAGGAGCCCAATGTGGGACTCGATCCCAGGACGCTGGGATCATGACCTGATCCGAAGGCAGCCTCTTAACCAACTGAGCCACCCAGGCGTCCCAGTCTCTTCAAGTTTTATTGAAGTGTCTTATTAGATACAAAACATATTTGACTGGAAAGATTCTCATAGACATTTATTAACTCAAAATTAATAGCATGTTTTATGCTTTATGTCCTCCCACTAAAAAGAGAGAGAAATAAAAGACAAAAATAATCATCCCAACAGTGGTAGTGGGCTAGAGCAACAACAGAAGACAGACACACACAAGCTGGAGAGTCAGTACAAATTTTCCTGATGCCCTTCTTTTTTAAGAGTTAGAGCTGGTTTCATATTTTGCATGATTCCATTTAATTTCCTCTCTTGGTGTATCATCTATGCTCATTTGTTTAGTTCTTTTGGTGGTTGTCTCAGGATTTATAATATATATTATTAAATAATCAAAGTTCACCTTCAAAGAACACTCCACAGCTTCTTATATGGTACACTTACCCTAAAACAGTTTTCCCAGTTCTTCCCTTCAGGCTCTTGTGTTGTTTGACTCACCTTTACACATGCTATCATCAGTCATTGGACTGTTTACTAATGTCACATCAAACTATTATCCTTCAGATCAATAAAGAATAATAAAAACAAAATGTTTTCTTTTTCCCTTCATTTATTCTTTGATTCTCTTCTTTTTTATAGAATTAAGTTTCCAAGTTATAACATTTATCTTCTGCCTGAAGAATGTCTTTTAACATTCCTTGAAGGGTAAGTCTCCTTGTAATGAATTTGCCTGCTGGAGAAACTCATTATATATTCTTTACTTTTGAAGGAATATCACTGGGCATAGATTTCTAAGATGGCAGGTTAGCTTTGCTTTTTCTGTCAACACTTTAAATATTTCATTATACTCTTTTCTTGCTTTCTGATGAGAAGGCTGCCATAATCTTATCCTTGTTCTCTATAGAGAAGATATTTTTCCCTTCATTTTCCTTCAAGACTTTATCTTTGTTTGGGACGCCTGGGTGGCTCAGTTGGTTAAGCGGCTGCCTTTGGCTCAGGTCATGATCCTGGCGTCCTGGGATCGAGTCCCACATCGGGCTCCTTGCTTGGCAGGGAGCCTGCTTCTCCCTCTGCCTCTGCCTGCCACTCTGTCTGCCTGTGCTCGCTCTCTGGCTTGTGCTCTCTCTCTCTCTGACAAATAACTAAAATCTTAAAAAAAAAAAAAAAAAAGACTTTATCTTTGTTTCTCTACAGTTTAAATATAATAAGCCAAAGTGTGGGTTTTTCTTTAGCATTTATTTTGCTTACGGTTTTTGGAGCTTCCTGGATTTGTGATTTTATGTGTGTCATTGATTTGTTTGGTTCTCACTTTTTATTATCTCAAATATTTATTCTTCCCCATTCTCTCCTTCTTCTCCTGGTATTCCCATTATGTTTATGTTATACCTTTTGATATTGTCCCACTATTCTTTTTCATTGAGTTAATTAATTTATTATTAGTTATTATGGAAATATAGTTGGCATGAAATATATTAGATTCTGGTGTAGACATAATGATTTGATAGTTATATACATTACAAATGCTCACCATGGTAAGTGTTACCATCTGTCACTATACGAAGTTATTACAATATTATTAACTATATTCACTATGGTGTCGTTTTTAGCCCTGGAACTAATTTATTTTATAACTAAAACTGTGCTACTATTCTGAAATGTTCTGTCTCGGGTTTTTTCCTCCCTCCTTTTCTTTGCATTTCAATTTGAGAAGTTTCTATGTAGTCTAAATAGCTTGAGTCTCCTAAGCCCATTAAATGCATTCTTTGTTTCTTTTCTATTTTTTAAGATTTTATTTATTTATGTGAAATTGAAAGAGAGTGAGTGAGAGGGAAGGAGAGGAAGGGAGAATCTGAAGCAGACTCTGTGCTGAGCACAGAGCCTGATGTGGGGCTTAATCGCATGACATGAGACCATGACCTGAGTCAAAATCAAGAGTTGGAGACTCAATTTACTGAGCCACCCAGATGTCCCAGCATTCTTCATTTCTTTCTTTTTTTTTAAGAATTTTTTTAAGATTTTATTTATTTATTTGACAGACAGAGATCACAAGTAGACAGAGAGGCAGGCAGAGAGAGAGGGGGAAGCAGGCTCCCTGCTGAGCAGAGAGCCTGATGCAAGACTCTATCCCAGGACCCAGGGATCATGACCTGAGCCAAAGGCAGAGTTTTTAACCCACTGAGCCACCAAGATGCCCCGTGTATTCTTCATTTCTGTTACCATGTTTTAATATCTAGAATTTCAGTTCTTTCTTATAATTTCCATCTCTCTGTGGACCATACCCATTTGATTTACAAGCTGTATATTTTTTCCCATTAAAGTCTTTTGCATACTAGTCATCATTATGTTAAGTTCTGTGCTGATAATTTCAACATCTATGTCATATCTAGAACTGATTCTGATGACTTGTCTCTTCAGATAGTATTTTTTCTTCTCTTGGGAATTTTTTTCTAATTGTTTTGTTGAAAATTGAACATGTTGTATCTTTGGTATGTACTAAGTTTACATAAGCCTTGTGTGTGAAGATTTAATCTGGCCAGGAGCTGGGTTATGTTTGATGTCTATTATGGCTATAAACATCAGAGGTTTGAAATTCCTCTAATGAACTTGTTTTTTTCACATCTATGGGCTGTAAGGCTTCCCTTTGTTCTATTCCTCTGAGTCTCTGTCTTTCAGGTATAAACCACTGTTTTTATATTAGAGGCTTGTTTGTGTGGTGGTGGATGGGACAGAAGTGCAGCTTTCTATAATCTGTTAAATCTCTATATTCTAGTGGGCCTGGGTCTTGGAGTGTGGCCTTCTTAAGTATTCCTGTTCTACTTCTAGGATTACAGCTCTCCCCTGCTGACTTCCTCCTCCGATTCCTGGCCAGCGTTCCAAATCTACTTCTCTGAAATCCTGCCCCATATACTGAAAGAGGTACTTGAAAATATTATTTAGTCAAGAGAATTGATTCCACTGTAGCACTATGAATTCTGTGAAAGACTGTCAACTCAACCTCCATATAATTAATTCGATTTTGTGCAGAAACAATAAGACACCTAACTGAATTAACGGTTTCAATTCTGATTTGGTATTTTAATTTTCATTTTGATACTTTTAATTTCATATGTCTCATTTTCAACATTTTTTTTAAATTCAAGTCCATTCTCTTCTTTGGCTTTCTGTTCCATTTTCAAAATTTATTTCATGTTGTGAAGGATACAAGTCATCTAAAATGTTCTTTTAATCTTTCATTAGATCTGTTTAAGGTTTATGTTCTTCTTGAATTTTCCAGATGCTACTCCCATTTTCTTTTGTTACATTGTTGTTGTTTCTCTTCCATATTCTGTAAGTTGCTTTCTTTGTTTTTGCTGTTGTTTACTTACATTCAAACAAGGCAGAATTTGTTTAGATAGAGAGGACATTTATTGCCACAAAGAGTTTTGGATTCCTTTAGCCCTGCCTTCTGCCCACTTATAGAATAGCAGAATCATCATTTCAGACCTTAGCTCTCAGAACATGTCTAAATCAGATTGCCTATATCTGAGTCCTAGACACCACAGTGTGTCTTGGGTAAGCTCTGTAAGGTATTTGTTTCATTTTCCTCAATAGTTAAATGAAAGTCTCTACCAGCCTCCACATGATTGGTATGGAAGGAAATTTCTTTCCATTATATTTTATTTCTCAAATCACAATTAATGTAAACTACCCCTGCATGCAGAAGGAACTCCCAAGGATGCTTAATTGTGACTATCTATATCCTTATAGTAGATCCTAAGTTATGATCCACTAATATATTTAGTTTTGTGGACAGAGATAAGAATGTAAATTTCCAATAATAAGTTGGAAAAAAATTCTACTTTCCTTGTGGGAGATAAGTTTAAAGCTCACAAGTGTAAGAGTAAGAATATACAGAAATGAAATAATGAAATGCAAGGGTCCATTAAACTCAGATTTCAAAGAAGGAAATGCATAGTGCCTTTTTTCTATGCTTTTATCATGACATCATCAGCATTATGATGTATCCTGGCATATTTTGCACCAGCTGATTTACTCTCATTCAAACTTCCTTGGCATGTCTAATTTCAAGGTTTTACTTTTAACTACCACTTCTTCCAATTTCCTAGTAAGAAATGTTTTGATGTGTTTAGAGTAAATTAATCACAATTGTTAACTTACTAATAAAATAAAATGACAAATGTCAGGAGTTCCTGAGAGCTTGCATTAAAATAATATTCTTGAGGGATTAGACTGTTCTAATACAGTATGAAATGGAATTAAAATAAAGTGTTATAAAAAGTGTTAGATTTAACCTTAGAGGGAGGCTATTGGAATTATTTGTTGGGGTCATAGTTACTTTAAGCTGGAAAGTGAAGCTAACATGGATCAACACTACTCATGTATACTGGGCCAGGAACTCCATGGAGGAAACAACTGGAAAGGAAAAGGACAGACCATTCATATTTGGGGGACAATTCAAATCAGGGAGAAAAATATGATAGTAGGAGCCACCTGGGTGGCTCAGTCGGTTAAATGTCTAACTTCAGCTCAGATCCTGATCTCAGGGTCCTGGGATTGAGCTTCACATTGGGCTCCCCACTCAGCAGGGAGTCTGCTTTTCCCTCTCCCTCTACCCTTCCCCCTGCTCATGCTCTTTCTCTCTCTCTCTCTTTCAAATAAATAAATAAAATATTTTTTAAAAGGTATGATGGTAGAAGAGCAATGCCCTTGTGATGAGAGAACAGAAGGCAAGCTGAGGACAGGCAGAAGCTGACACCCTGCAACCTCCACCCAACCCCTCACTCCTGTGTGGGACATGTGTGACATTCTTCCAGGAATCTCCCATCTTATGTTAAATACCTTGCTAGAGGGGAAAAACAAGCTTAAACTGAAAATGGCAAGGCCTAGCCTAGGGTATCTTGTAGGTCCTCTTTAGCATATGAAAGTTCTATTGAAACCTTCCTTTTTCCTTACCTCCCCCAATCCCATTGTATATAACCTGCCACCCATTGCAACCCCAGGGCAGCAGCTCTTTCTGCCCATGGATCCTGTCCCACACTTTAATAAATCACCATTTTGCACCAAAAATGCCTCAAGAATTTTTTCTTGGTCATCAGCTCTGGACTCCACCCCACTGACCATCACTTATATTCTAAAACTTCATCACTTGGATTAGATATATGTCTAACTGCTCATGAAACCAACCATTTTCCATGACTAAGACTTTCTCACCACTTGTACAATCTTCTGTTATTTGATCACATCTTCTGTAATTTGTCTTCACATATATGGGAACCAACCACCTTAAGCAGAGCTCCATTCACTTACTAAAATCACAAGGTACTCAAGGCTTTTGTCTTCATGAAGTGTTCAGTCTAACTACATGAATTCATAACATATTTAATAGCCTTAAAACAATACCCACTTATGAGCTTACAGTTCTGTACATAGATATCTGGGTACACTTAGCCTGGTTTTATGCTCCAGGTATCACAAGACCAAAATCCAAATTTAGTCAAGCTGGGATCTTGGATCTTACTTGGAGGCTGTAGGATCTTAACCTGGAATCCACTTCCAGGCTCATTCAGGTTTTTGGCAGAATTCAGTTCCTTATAGTTGTTGGACTGAGGGTTCTGTTTCCCTTCTGCCTGGTTGAGATCTTTTAATAACTCCTAGATTCACTCAATGTTTCTTGCATGAAGCCCCTCCATCTTCAAGCCAGTAACAGTGTGTCAAATCCTTATCATGCTTTACATTCCTCTGACTTTTTTGACTTCCTCCTTGCCAGAGGCCAATAAAAACCTCTCTGCTTCTGCTTTTAAGGGCTCATGTATCAGATCTGGCCCACCTAGATAACCTGCCTATCTAAAGGTCAACCATAACAAACAGAGTTAGAGAAGTGATATATATAATCACAGCTACCAGGAATTAGGGCACAGAATCTTTCTATGTTATACAAGAACATATATATTCAATGTCTTATACGATATTAGAATTTAATCCCTGTGGGATAGCAAGTTACTGCCATCAACAAAGGCCAGATAGAGGTAGGAAGTAAGGTAGAAGACATGAATAAGCAGTTCATTCAGAATATTCAAGAGCCAAAGCAGGTGTGATCTTGCTCTAAAGAAACAGAATACATAGGAGGTCACAAGAGCCATGATTAATACTTCATGCATGGATGAATTGAAGGCAGACTACCAAAGACATTCCGAGAGGATGACCCAAGAGGAGGACTGAAATCAGAAGCTACAGAATACTGTAATGACCAGGAATGAGCTTTTCTCCCTGTCTGACTCTGTTTGTTACAGGGTTCCTCTAGCTTACACTTGATACAACATGGGTAAAGAGGCCCTGACCATCCTTAGCTCAGATAAATATTTTATAAAGTGTATAGGTATTTGCTTTTTATTCTGGAAATGAATCTGCAACATGAAATGTTTCATGACAGTATTTTACCTCAGTGGAAATAAAATTTCGTGGCCCTAAAAAGTATCATCAATGGGTGTAGTTAGCATGTATTCA
This sequence comes from Mellivora capensis, assembly GCA_004024625.1. Classification (NCBI taxonomy): domain Eukaryota; kingdom Metazoa; phylum Chordata; class Mammalia; order Carnivora; family Mustelidae; genus Mellivora; species Mellivora capensis. The sequence goes on from PISX010006189.1 coordinate 100,039, forward strand.
TTATGCAAACAAGGTCTATTCCTTCCTCTTCTCTTCCCAGCAAACAT
>PISX010006190.1:0-99925 GCA_004024625.1 Mellivora capensis
CAGGGCATGAGGGGAGCAGGGGAAGGGAGCCTGAGCCGTCACCAGGGCCCTCCAGAGCCCCAGAGAAGGTCTTACGTGGTGTGAAGAAGACACCATGGGCTTTGTAACTCAGGGTCGGGTCTCAGCCTGAGATCCACGTGGTGTGGGTGGGGTGGCACAGGGAGGCCGGTCAGCAGCTGTCGGGAAGTCTGGGGCACGGTGCCGCAGTAGGACAGGGGAGCGGCCAGGAGAGTGTGGGAAGTGGACAGACGTGGGCTTCTCAATGAGCTTTCCCCACAGTGGTTCATCAGAGTTGGCCCGGGGGGCAGCCTGTGCATTCTGTCTCAGCAAAGGGGTGACCTAACCCGTACTAGTAAGCAGGGTTTCTGCAAGCAGGAGGCCCATCCCTTCCACCGGCGCGGACATCGGCTGGAGTTGGGGACGTCCCGCTAATCCTGTCACCTGCCCTCTAGGACAGACAGGAACGGAGAGCAGCTACAGGCATCGTGAGGCACCGCAGACCAGACTCCACCCGTCTGAGCCCGAACTCCTCTCTGTTCCCACGTTAACGCAGAGCTCTGGCCCTCAGCCCGCACAGCCCTGTGTCGCCAGGCGACCCACCACGGAAGCCACCTGGGAGGCCCAAAGGCCAGCCTGTGCTGCCCAGACCGTTAGTTCGAGGAGAAAGCAGACACAGAAACATGGAGACAGAAACTGAGGGTTGTCTCCCGAGAAGCCGTGCCTTACCTTGGCGATTCTCGTTCAGCCGAGGTGCGGTGGTGGCCGTGGCTGTGTGCCCAGCAGGCTCCAGGCGGCGTGCTGGGGGCCCAGCCCGGAGGGACGCAGAGAGCCTCCCGGGAAGCACATCACTGGTCTGACCTCAGGGGTCTGGGTAAGATGCGGGCTCCCACGGCGAAGGTCAGGGTCCGTCTGTAGCCTGCGGGTCTGTGGGAACGAGGATGCATGGAGCCCCGCCTGAAGCCCAGAGGCCGGTGGACGAGCAGAGCAGAGCCCAGGAGCGCGGTCCCGCTGGAGACGCAGATGCGGCCCCATCGCAGAGGGCGAGCTGGTGGCTCCAAGGGAGGAGCTTAGACGGAGGCCGCACAGCTCGGCGCCAGACCCCAGCTCTGTCCCATCCGCTGCCGGGCCTCGAGCATGAGCCCTCGCTCTGCCCCCGTGCCTCAGTTTCTCCGTCCGTAAGTGAGGAATAGTAACGATAGCCACCTCCTGCAGCTAGTGGGGGTCACCAGCTGTACATGGACCAGACAGAGAGTGAGCAGCCTAGAGCTGGCCCCGGAAGCCGCTGGGTCCTGCTTTGGCCTCACCAGGCAGCACTTGCCCACGTGTTCTGGAACCGAGAGCCACCGGAGCACAGGATGGATTCTGAGACCCTCGCTGCCCAGGTGCAACGTGGCCAGGCTGCGTAAAAGTGCCTCTCATTTAACTCTGCAGATCGCTGAGCGGTTTAACCTTTCCGGTTCTTTAAATAAACCTCCTCTGCTCCCGCCCCGGTGCGCTCCTGAACACCACTCCCGCCAGGACTGGAACCGAGAGGGAAGAGGTCCGCTCTGCCGTGATGGCTCCGGAAGGCCGAGCCGTGTCCTCGCCGTGCCCGCCCGAGGGGTCTCCTCGCTCTGAACGCGTGACTGTCTGCAACCACACCTCCAGGTCGGACGCGCTTGAAGGCCTCGGTTCGACAGAGACATTGCCTTTGGGTCACTCCTGTACCGGAATGTCCTGCTCCTGCCAAAGACAGTCGGGTTAGAGCACATCTCCCCATACTCTAGAAAACAACAGGTTCACAGGAAAACCCCAACACAGCCTTTCAGGGGCATAAGCACGGCCCCGGAGCATCTGGGGGCCGGTGAGATGGCCTGGGCGTGATGGCGTCGCATGCTCTCTCTTAGCAAGCGCGAGAACAGACCAGAAACGTGGATGGTGAGGGTGCAGCATGAGGGGCTCCGGACTGGGGGTACGCAGCCGGCTCTGACCGAAGCCCCCAGAGGGGACGGGCTCACGCAGAGACCCTATATCCGGGCTCGGTGCCTACCTGTGTTTCCTCAGCCGCCCTCAGCCCCACGGTGGGACAACGTGTCTATTTACAGAGCGGTTGGGCTCACCAAGTCCCAACATACACTCAAAGCACGGGTGTGTGGTGAAGGATCCATACATCAGCACGATTTCCTGAGAGCTCCTCGTGTACAAAGAACTATTGGAACTTTTCATATCATCAGGGTTTTTAATCCCCCGAATGAAAACCCCGTGAGATGATGATCCCTGTCCCTACCTCATAGATGGAGAGTTTCGAGCCCAGAGAGGTGAAGCCGTGAACCCAAGCCGCCCAGCTGCACAGCTCCGTGCTCTCACTGGCCATGCCTCGCGCTTTCGTGTTACTTTTCTTCTGGTCCTCACGTCACTCTTCCTGTTTTTCGTCCCCTCCTCCGTCACATGACAGCCCGGCACCCCAATGGCCAGGCGATCCCTGCTCTGGTTTCTCGTGCTCCCCCCCCCCCAGGCACGTGAATAATATGCAGGAACTCAACCTTCCCAGGGGACCTGTGGCTCATGTTTCAAGGTCGGGCTCAAGTGTAACCTTGCCTTTGAAATCTTCCCTGGTCCCTCTAGTCGAGGTCATTGTCCCCTCCTCTGTGCCCCTCTTGGTGCCCTGTTGCCTGTTCTCCCCACCGTGCTTGATAAATGGTCCCTAATTAATTATTCCTTCCCACAGAGGCCCTGGGCTACTTCTCCACCCCGAACCTGGGCTTGGCCCTACAACTTGCTCTGGTCTCTGGGACGTAAGCAACACGATGTGAATGCTGTGCCCTGGGGTCCCAGCGCCTGTTGCTCTCAGGACGCTGAGGACCCCGTGTGAACAAGCCTGGGCCAGCCTGCTGGTCAGTGAGGGCCCCAGGAGAACCGAGACAGCCCAGTCAACAGCCTGGCCTCAGCCGCGTGTGAATGAAGGACTCTGCGTCCTCCAGCTCCTGGCTGAGCCCAGCAGGAATCATGCAGCCCCTCCAGGGCTAAGAACTGCACACATGGCTGCGTAAAGCCCCTGAATCTCGGGGCCGCTCGTGGAAGGGCCCGGCGCTGACACGCGCGCTCAGTGAGTAGGTGCATCGTGGCACTCAACGAGTGGGTGAATGACGGGCGGGGAGGAGGCTGGGGCGTGACGTGGAGCAAACGTCCCCTCCGTGGGTTCTGGGGAGACTCGGTTCTTTCTACTTCGCATCTCCGGGCAGAATCTCCCACTAAGCTGCTGCAATGGCGGCACTAACGCCTTCGGCCCGGGTCACCCAGCTGGCGCTCAGCGGTCACTTCCCGGGCTCTCTGGGACCGGAGTGATTGACAGTCGAAACTTAGAGCTCCCTTAGCAGTGGTGACAGGTAACCCCGGAGTCTCCGCGCCTTGCAACGGCAAAGATCCGCCTTTTGTCCCGGCTGCCGGTCCTCCCGGACGCGCCTGTGGCTCTCCACAAGTTCCGTCTGGGGTCCGGGCGTGAGCGGCTTCGTGGGGAGCAGCGCCTTTGCTGGGCGGATGGAAAAGGGAGGACGGTGCCCAACATGCTGTCCTCCGTGTCTAGCATGAGGCGCAGCGCCCAGCAGGCGTCGGGGCTCAGTGGCCACGAGCGGACGGACGGAGCGGCTCCTGCACAGGGCAGGTCCCACGTGGGCACAGGACCTCGCCGTACCCATTGCCATTCTTTCATCAGAGAATTCATCACACTGCCCGTTTAAGACTTTTTATTTTGAGATGGTTTTAGGCTTACAGAAAAGTTTCAAAAATCAAAGAAAAGTTATCATTTACCCTTACCCAGCGCCGGCGATGTTCACTGACATAATTCTCATAAAATTATCCCAACGCCAAGAAGGCAACATCGGCATTACACCAACCGAAGTATGGACTTCATTTGGATTTCGTTTCCCCACTAATGTCTTTGATCTTTCCAGGATCCCGGGAGGCATTTCGTCATCCCGTCTCCTTGGCCCCTTCCTGTTGGGGTCACTCCCTCAGTCTTTCCCTGTCTCTCACGGTCTCAGCCTTTCCGAAGAGTGAAGAGTGCTGGTGCTAGGCTTCGTAGAATCTTCTTCCATTTGGGTTTGTCGGAGGTCTGCTCATGGTGGGACTCAGGTGATGGGTTCTTGGAGAGCATGCCCCAGAAGTGACGTTGGGTCCTGCTAGAACATTTCATCGGGGGTGCATGAGGACGTCTCACAGGTGATTACCTGGACCTCTCGTTAAGGCGGTGTATCTGTCCGGTCTCTCCACTCTGAAGGCCACATCATAGTTCAGTGGCCAGTTGACTTGTCTAGCTCTACACATGGATGGAACCCTCTAGAAGACAGGGTCCCTGTCCACTTGCCTTATCATTATACCCTTAGCACCCGCCACCACATCTCGTATTTCATATTTGTTCAACGACATCTTATTCAATGAATGAAGAAACGTGAGCCAATCTTCAGGAGCTGAGAGGGAATAATGGGTTTTCAGACTAATTACCCTGGCTGCAAAGATTCAGGCGAATCAGTACCACATCTCCTGCCTGTCCCATGTCTTATTTAATCTCATACTGTACTTTCTCTTTTCTATCTTCTGATTCTCTCTCTTACCCCTGAATGAGATGCTTCATTTGTGGCATGTTCGATTTACACAATTTTGGAAGGCCCAGTGAAAAGCAAACAAACCTTACATAAGCAATATAAAAATAGATATTTCTTACAGACCCATTTACATGGAAGTCTACCTTTCCCCCCACCAACCATTCCTGATTTCTTTTTTTTTTTTAAGATTTTATTTATTTATTTGACAGACAGAGATCACAAGTAGGCAAGAGAGGCAGGCAGAGAGAGGAGGAAGCAGGCTCCCCGCTGAGCAGAGAGCCCGATGTGGGGCTCGATCCCAGGACCCCGGGATCATGACCCGAGCCAAAAGCAGAGGATTAACCCACTGAGCCACCCAGGCAACCCTCATCCCTGATTTCTGACAGAGAAACTGACTAGATTCTAGGACCATCCAAGGAAGTGGGAAGGTAGAGCAGGTCTGGACATGTTTTTCTGTGTTTCTGGCAGTTTTGTCAAGTCAAGACCAGAATTGTAATCCAGGTCTCCCATTTGTCAACTTCTGGTCTTATTTCTCATAAAACTAACAACCTAATCACAGTGAAGAATGTATGAAAAACATTAAAGAAAATAAATCCATTCATCCATCCACCTATCTGTCCATCCACCCACCCACCCCTCTGCCCATTCAACCATCCACACATCCATCCATCCATCCACACATCCATCCATCCATCCACACATCCACCCGTCTGTCCAACCATCCATCCATCCATCCGTCCATCCATCATCCATCCATCCATCCATCCATCCACACATCCATCCATCCATCCACACTTCCATCCATCCATCCATCCATCCATCCATTCATCCACTAATCTATCCATTTATCCACCCATCCATTTTTTAACCTCCCATCTTTTCATTTGCCCATCCATCATTCAATCCATCCATCCTTCTGTCTTCCATCTACTACTCCCTTCCTTCTTTCCTTTTCCTTCCTTCCTTCCTTCTTTCCTTTCTTCCTTCCTCTCTTTCTCCTTCCTTCCTTCCATCCTTCTTTCCTTCTTCCTCTCAATTCTTCTGCCCTCCCTTTTTCCTTCCTCTCTCCACTATATACTTTTCATGTTCAGGTGCCCACTTGACCCAGTTATGACCAACGAGACAGAAGAAGACCGTTTCTGGGGAGTATTTCTCCCTGCCCCTTACATAAGGGAGAGACATTCAAATAGAGGTCTCTTTTCCCCCCTTCCTTCTTAGGACGTGCTCAGGAGAGGAGATGATGCTTGGAGCTGCTGTAGCCACCTTGCAACAAAGAGGAAATACTCTGCATCTTGTACTGGGGGTACACAGTGAAAAAGACAGCTCCTGTTCTCCCAGGCTCACAGTCTAGCCCGAGAGACAGAGAGAAATTACAACTGTGAAGATGTGAACTACTATAAAGAAGTGCTGGGAGGAGAAAATTGGGGACAGAGGTTTTCTGGGGGATGGAGTGGGGGGTGGGTTGGTGAGGTTCATATAAAGTCAGGAAGGACAGAAGTTAGCTAGAGGAGAATATTCTGGGCAGAGGATACAGCCTGGGTAGAAACAGCAGGAAGTGGGGGTGTTTCAAGGTGGTGGAATTACAATTTGCTCAGAACGAGGAGAGAAATGCTGAGCAGGGAGCCCGGAGGGTGGGTCTCCGATGGGAAGCAGTGGGATAAGCCTCTCCCAGCTCCAGAGAAACACGCTGTCAGCTGTGATCTCCTTTCTGCCTGTAGAGCCCCACTGGGTTCTATGCACTAAACGGCAGCCCCTCAGCCCCTCCTAGGGACACACGCAGTGGCAAGAGTGGGCCTTCCTTCTCCTCTCCATGATCTAGAGAAACTCTGGCCTTTGAGATCTGTGCTAGACTCCTGTTTCCTGCTCTCCACGGTTTCAGAGTGAATGGACAGGATCAGCTCCTCCCTGGCCATGCCTCCTTGATAAGTCAGCCATCCCAGCCCATGGCCCCTCACTGCTGCCGACAGATGGATCATGCTCGGAAGCAGCTCATGATCCGGCCAGCCCCGCGCTCTCAGCTCACCATGCCTGGCTCTCCCTGGGCCCTTGGCAGGCAAGGCTCTGGGGAAGAAAACCGCCCTGAACACACTGTTGATGCCGGGGATGGGGGTTGGGGGTCAGGGACGTCCCTGAAAGCAGCAGCAGTTGTGCAAATGGCAGGGGACACGGCCCCCAAACCCTTCTCCTGGGCACGGTGGGCCGGAGGCAGCTGGGCCCTCCCTGCCTTCCCAGAGATCCAGGCCAAGGAAACAAAGTGGACCAGCCACAACTTGGCAAAAGCCCCTGCCCTGCGACATTCCCTTCCCGTGGAGCAGGGAGACGCACACCAGCTGAGCTCTACGCAGTTTGCAGCTCCGTGTTTGGGAACTTCGGAAATCCCACAAGAGAAGTGTTTTGTCAAGACTTTCAAACAATTCTTTGTAAGGGAAACAAGAAGGCTCTTCATGACCAGCAGGAGGCACGCCCCTCGGGTGCCCCGAACGTGATTCAGTGAGAGGGAGAGGCTGCCGGGGGCGTCCTCCTGCCATGGCATCCTTCCGGGCTCGGCGGGACTTCGAAGGTTCCTGCTGTTGCCCCCACTTTCCCCTGCCGCCCCTCTGCCCGCTGGCAGCAGGGAGAAGTACCCCCCAGGTGCGGCCTCTTATCCGTCGAGGTGAGAGGCCAGCTTTGGGGGCAAAGATGCCAGGCCAGCCGTCCCCCCGCGCTGGAAAGTGGGTACAGCACGCCTCGGCCCCGGGCATGAGGGGGTGATCACGGAACAATGTCCCCCCGACCGCCTCCGTCACCACTGCTCCGGCATGGATGCTCTCCCTTCGGAACTCTGGGTGGCTGCCTTCTTCCTGTTGTTCAGCTCTGGGTCCAGGTGGCACCTCCTTCTGGAGGTCTGCCCTGAGTTCCTCCAAGGGCTCGCTCTCCGTCCCTTACCCGGATTCGCTGGGTCATTTATTTTTCTCCGTGGCACTTGCCACTGCGGAAGACAGTGTTCACCTGGTGTCTGTGCTTGTTTCCTGTCTCCGGCACTAGACCGTGGGCAGTGTGAGGCCAGGGGACTGTGTCTACTTCCGCACCCCCGGGGAGACCCAGGCACGCAGCAGGACCTTCAGGGCCAGCCCGAGTGTGCGTGTCCGTGTGTGTGTGTGTGTGAGCCCCCGACACATACGGCGGTCAGCGTCGCTCCTCCCTTTAGTCTCCATCTCCCTGCTCATGCGGCGCTCACGACAGCTCTTTGAAGACGGTGTCATAACCCCCTTTGTGCAGCTGGGAACTGGGGAGCTCAGAGAGGTCATGTGACCTGTCTGCGCGGCACAGAGGAGGAGCCGGGTCTGGGACCCATGTCTGGGACCCACGGCCTCCTGCTGCCAACGCTGCTGTCCAGCCGCCCCACCCCTCGGGTGCGCTGCCCGGGCTCACGCTGTGTGGCCCGGCGGCTTCCCACAGGGGGACTGGTCAGGAATGCCATCTGGACCCGGGTGGACCCGGGTGTCAGCCTCTTGCAGGAATAATGACCCCCCACTCAGCTCTTTGGGCCTGAGCACCGTGGCCCATCCAGCAGCCGGCGCCCCAAGGAAGCTGGGCTGAGATCTGGGTTTGGGTCTACTTGACTTTTGTGAATGGGCGAGTTTCCCGTGGCAGAGACAGGCCCCGATCCTGTGGGAACCCATCCTGGGGTCACCTGCCGTGGTGGGAGGGCTTGGGCTGGCGGAAACGGTGCCCACAGAGAACCCTCGCTGAGCACGGATTGAAAACGCCCGCGCCTGGGGCCTGGACGCGGGAGGGTGGGGCTGCTGGGCCATGCGGGGACCCTGAGTTTGGGGGGCTGCCGGGCTCCTTTCCACAGCAGCAGAGCCCTTCACGTTCCCTCTGGTAATGACTCCTTACTTGAATCTTAACGAGTTTTTGGCAGCGCTTACCCACGACTTCCGGTTTCTTCCCGGAAGATGAAATTACCTGGGGGTCAAGGTGGCCCGGAAGGTGGGCTGTATCTGGTCCTACCATCCGGGAAGCACTGAGACCCCCTAGGTGTTCCGGACACACCGAGGGGAGGGACGCCGTGAAGGACAGAGAGTGAAGGCAAACTCGGTGTGGGTGTGGGTAGAGATCCAGGCCCCAATCCCAGCAGAGATGCTGCAGCTCCACAGGAACCGCTGCCGTAAGAATGAGGGGGAGCCCATTTCAAACGAGAACCTCCCCTTCCCTTCTGCATCCTGCCTGCTGCCCCACGCTCGGCACGTGGGCATCCCATGGGACACTGCCATGAACCACATTAACAGTTTCAAAATTCCTGTCGTGCGCTCCATGGCAAAGGGGCCTGGGCCCGAGAGGGAGTCCCGCTGGGTGCTTCTTGGGGGGCAGGTGGGGTCCCCAGGCGGGCACCGTCGGGTTGGAGCATAAGGCAGTAAGGACTTGACCATTTCTGGGGTCACGTTAGGCAAGGCTGATGGAGGACACATCTGCGGTCTAGAGCCCTCATTTTGTGATACACGTTGCAGACGTTTCAGATTCACGTCAAAAATAGGCTCTTTGCACCCCCCGATGCACCCCTCCCCCATGCGCTGGGCTTGAAAGGGGCCACGGTTTGGTTTGCGTGTGAGGCGCAGCCTGGACTCCGGCTCTGCGGAAGCGGAGGCCTCCAGGCCTCTAGCCTTGAGGACGGCAGGAGGTCACTCACTTCAGACCGGCCTCTCCCTCTGTCCAAACACATCATGACGTCGGTTCCAAGAACAGGGCAGACACTCCGGGCACGTTATTAAATCTCCTTCTCTCCAAGCTTCCTTATCAGGAAACCAGGCGAAAGAAGACGGTCCACCCTGCGGGCTGTTGTGGGGATTAAGTCAGATACGCGTGTAACGCTCTTAGCGCCGGGCCCAGCACACTGCAAACACTGGGTCAATGGCAGCATTATGATGGTCACCAACCCCTCCCCGTCGCACAGTGTTTTCTTTGTGCCCACGCCTCACCTTTTGAATCCGTCCAGTCTGCACTTGGCTCAGAGACGGAAGCTCCCTCCCCGGCGGGCGCACAGCACACCGCAGACCTCCAGCTCCGGCCAGACCGGCGGGAACCAGCGCTCCGCTGCCTCGGGGGTGAGGAGGGAACACCTGGGTCTCTGGGCAGCCCGCCGGCCCCTGTGACGCCATGCACACTAGCGGGGGGCGGGGGGATGAGGCTTCCGAACTCAGGTGTGCGAGGCGGCAGGTGGACTCACTGCGCGCGTTCACCGCATCCGAACTCACCCCTCCCGAAACACCGGCAGCCAGCGGGGCAGCAGAGCCGCAGGCAGTGCCAACAGGGCCGTGCCTTCCGGGACTCACGTGGGTGATGTCCTTCTGCTTGGTGTCGTACATGGATCCCCGGAAGCCAAGCGAGGTGGGGGTGGCCGCCGGCAGGCGCGGCCCCGAGCGTCCCGGTTAGTTGTGCCGGTGGCTGCCCGCTCTGCCGGCGTACTCAGCGCCAGGGGACCATGCGCTTCCCGTGGGTGCACTGCGTGCTGGGTTCGCCATATCTCAGTAAAGGCCTTTCCAAAAGTTGGTTTTTAAACCTGTTACGTTGTTTTGGGACGTTTCCCCAAGTACTCGGGAATTACCGAGAGAGAGAGAGAGAACACACGGAAGCATAGATCGTGCCCAGATTATTTCCTGTCTTGTTGCCTGCACATGCGTCTGTCCCCTGCCCCATCAGAGGGAAAGTCCCCGTGTGGGCACAGTGGGGTCCCCGCGGCGTCGGGTGCGGAGGGAGACGGGAGGCGTGTGGAAGGGCGCTGAGGGTCCCAGACGGACCCACAGGAGGAACAGGGCAGAAAGAGAGAAGATGGCTCATGGTAAGGAGCCGTTATGTGTCCAGTGAGTTTAAGGGATGAGGATGTGAACAAAGATTCGAGTGATCCAGGACGTCTTCATGGAGGCACCTGAGCTGGGGCTACCAGGCCCAGGAGGGAGGGAAACAGGAGGGAAAGCTCCGTACAGATATGGAAAATAAAGTAAAAGGAACACAGATTACAACAAGAGCACCTCGTGGGGCTGCCCCAGGTGCTGGGCGCTCCAGCAGATGGGGCGCCCTGTGCCTCCCTCTCTCCCGTGTCTCACTGGTGTCACCACTGCTGACCTCAGCCAGAGCCCAGAGCACAGGGGCCTCCGACAGAGTCCGTGGGGCCTGCTCCCAGGACAACAGGAAGGACAGAAAGACAGAAGGGTGACCCGGAGAGGGAGGCCACAGGTGGACCAGGGTATGACATGAGCAGAATCCTAGAGGGAGAGAGATGAGCCAGGCGGAATGTCCAGGGGACAGTCACAGGCCCTCCGCTGCCCCCAGCTTCTGGAGTCCAGGGGTAGGTAGATCACTCCTCCTATTAGAAGGTGTTGGGCTCTTACTTAAATTCTCTTCATTCATTTGCTTTAAAATTTTGCTATCCCACATGTGGCCCTCAGACACCCCCTGGGAGCTGGTTGGAGTTGCAGGGCCTCACTGACTCAGAAACCTCATGGCAGCCAGACCCCCAGTGATTCCTGTGCAGGCTGCCCTGGGAGAGGCAGTGGCTTTGATCACCCCAGCTTTGGGCACCTGGCGGTGCAGGAGGTCAGGGAGAGGAGTTTAAAGGTGGGATTGCCGCCCTCACTGTGGAGAAACAGGTGTGAAAGGCAGGGAGCCATGGCTGTTGGCTGTGGTCCCTGCAGACCCCCCAGGCCGACCTCATCATTTTTGCAGCCCAGTGTAGCCCGGATCCACTCGGCGTCTATTGGAGCTCAAAAGTGTGGTGACACGTAGTTGCCAAAGGTCTGTATAACATTTCCCAGTTCTATTTTTCGCAGAAATACAAAATGCATGTGAGATCAGGGAAAAAACACCAGGCCCATCCTCCACATTACCCGTGTGGACCCACAGGGTCCCACGGCCTGCAAGCAAGGGGCTCAGCGGGGACCTTGGGGGTGGGGAGGTCATACAACGCGTGGTTCCCCGGGCACCGCGGTCACCAGGGACAGCTCTGTCTGCACAGCGGGAGCCTGCAGGAAGGAAGTGGCCTTGGCTTGGGAGGATGGGCCTGTGTGGCCAGGGACAAGGGCACGGAGACAGAGCCTTGTTCCTGGCAGCGATGGGATCCACCAGCGACGGCGCAGAGAGGCAGGCTCTGCGCTCAGTGCTGGGCTGGCGTGAGAGAGGGTGCCGGCATTTGACAACATGGAGAAGCACTGTGTTCTTTCTTTGGTTCCCAAGCATACCTGAACTGGTTTTTTGTTTTTTTTTTAAACCTTCAAGAGTGACGCTCAACAGAGAAATGACAACACCGACTGCCCTGTGAATTTGACAATGATTTTGGAATCTGGCCAACGGCCGGTGTAAGTTCCCCCTTATCCAAAAGCGCCGTGCTGGAGGCTGATGCCGGGTGGGTGTGTTGTCCACCCCTCCCCCACCCTGAGGTCTTGCTTCTACGGCTTTGAGCAAATGGGGAAGACTGACAGGAGCGGTCGTTCCAGCTCTGGTGGCTCCTTGCAGCTAAGATGGCTTTGCCGGTGGTGCAACTGGACCGTCCAGAGACCAAGGCCCCATCACAGTGGAGAACGGAACAAAGGGCTCTGAATTTGCATCTAACTGGGTTGCACTCAGTGCCAGGCATGGTGTGAGCCGAGGGGCGGGGGGGCTGGAGGTGTGCCCTGTGCCCTGGGGGTCCCCCTCTGCAGGGAGATAATAGCACTCGGCCCAGCACCCGGCCCCAGGACAGGCTCCCCCCAGGTTCCTTCGCGATGATGTCACATATCTTCCAGGCCGTTGGCTGAAACCATGTTGTACCACGTGTGTGTGAAAGGTGGGAGGGGCCGCCCTTGAGGGCTGTTTCAGCTGCGACCGTGGTGTATGACCCATGAAATCTTGATTTAACCATTGACTGTGGGACCCCGTTGTACTCTCCGGTGTGTGCCCCACGTCTCCGCACGGTCACGTCATCGACCTGACACACACTTCACTTTTATGCCTTCTCCCATCTGTCGGCACGAGCGAGGCCTGCCTGCTACTCCTGGCCCGCGGCCACGGCCCATGCTGGTATGGCGGGAGGGGGGCCTAACGCTTCCAGCGGGACACTTAATTCGGGTCCAGGGGCTTCCCTGGTGGATGGTGTCATGGGGACAGTGGGGCAGTCGCGCTCCCGGACTCGTCGGCTCTGATTTAAGCCCGGAGGCCGGCTGCGGACCGGCGCCACCTCGCCTTCCCACCTCATTCCCCTTCCTGAGTTTGTGCTCTGTTTCTTGCCAGGTGTCTCTTGAGAGCACATACCCTCTGTTTCGGACATGGCCTCAGACCTACAGAAGAGGAACACGAAAATTCTCAAGATACTTTCCACTTAGATCCCCCATGTATGAATCTTTACCAAACCCCGTCCCGGCCCCACACAGGGACACATGCACAGAGACTTGCGGACAAGATCCGCCCCACCCCCGAACACTACCGTGTGTGGTTCCGGGACAAGGGGTTCTCCTACTAACTGCCACACAGCGCTCAGGACGTGGTACACAGCAGGTGCCGCTCAGCTTCCCCCGTGGCCCTCGAAGGCTCCCGCTGTTGAAGTGGGTGAGCCTCCGTCCTCAGCGACCCGCCTGCCCCCATTCTCTGCCCCTCCCTGCATTACCTCCCAGTCCTGGCCCACTTCTGACGTCTTATTTCAGAACCAGGAGTAATGCTGAGGACAGAAAGTGTTGTGTACAGGCTTCTCTTTCTGAAATAAATTTGTGTATCGAGCAATACTTGAAGGCCTGGCCACCGAGCCATCTTGGCGCAGAACTGCAAATTACCCCGAGATCTGCTGGCTTCTGAGCCTAATTGAGTGTGTGCTTATGTGTGTTGGGGGTGGCGTGTGCACCCGTGTGTGTGAGCACAGCACATCGCAGGGGCAGCTGAGGTAGTCTCAGGGTATTTGAGTGGTGGTCCTGACTTGGCACAGCCCTCCTCCTGGACCTGGGGCACGTAAATTCTGTTCCCTGGGGCTTTATCTCATCAGGTGAGATCATTGTTCTTTTTTCCTTTTTTAAAGATTTTGTTTATTTGACAGACAGAGATCACAAGCAGGCAGAGAGGCAGGCAGGGAGAGGGGGGAGCAGATTCCCCGCTGAGCAGAGAGCCCGATGCGGGGCTCGATCCCAGGACCCTGGGATCACGACCTGAGCTGAAGGCAGAGGCTTAACCCACTGAGCCACCCAGGCGCCCCAGGTGAGATCATTGTTACTCACAGGGATCTGTCTTGTTTTCACATTCTGAGTCGACGTAGATGCAGTGAGGCTGTGCCTGTGAGTGTGACGAGGTCTGTGTGTGCGGGTGTGCGCGTGTGTGTGCGCACAGGGGCGGGGTGGAACCAGCCCTCCAGCTCTGTCTCTCTGCCGTCCTCTGGCCTGGGCTCTGTCCCCGCACCAGCTGCCCTGGTGGTGGCAGGTGGCCGTCAGCAGATCCGAACAACCAGCTTCCCTGCTGGACCCCAGGCAGAAGGGACCCCCTTCTCTCCCAGCAACCAGTCCATCCTCTGCCTGAATGGGTCACTCAGGTACAGCCTGCCCCAACCTTGCAACAGTTGCCAGGAGGTTGCCAGGACCTGATTGGCTGAAGCCTGGGTCCCCTGAACCAATCACTGGCAAGGGGGAGGAGCTTGCTGTGTCACCTGCCGCCTTGGGTTCCTGGGGCATCTGCTCCCAGCTCCCTCAGGTCCCCTGGAAGGGGGGAGACCCTCAAAACACTGCGGGTTCTCCCAGGAAACAGCAACCAGCGGTCCCCACAGCAGGTCCCATTTCACAGATGAGTAAGTGAGGCTCGGAATCAAGCATTTGAAACCAGGTCTGTTTTGGCTTCAAAAGCCTGAGATCCCCGTTTTACCCCGAATCCTCCCTTGGAATGACATCGAGGTGCGGCACCTCCTTTCAGCGTGGGAGCCTCGAGGTCGCCGACCGGCCTAGGAGCAGCCCCCGCTTGAAGCTGCTCGCGGCGGCCCTGTTCGCAACAGCCCGACGGTGGAGGCAACCCAAGGGAGCAGGGCAGACGGTGGACACACAGAACGATGTCCACCCACACGGCGGAATGCGGTTCGGCCTCAAGCCAGAATGAAGTAGTGGCACGCCCGACGGCGCAGAGGAACCCTTTGGACGTGTCGCTCAGGGAAACAAGCCGGTGGCAGACACGCTACCACTGCGTGATCCCTTCACACGACCACCTAGAGCCGCCAGAGCCGCAGACGGGGAGGTAGCTGGGGCGGTGGGGGCGGGGGGCTCTGTGCCAGCGGGCAGCGCCCCAGCCGGGAGGACGAGAGAGCTCTGGACAGTTCTGGGCGGTGACATCGTCCAGCATGGATGTGCTCAATGCCGCAGAACCACCCACCGAAACAAGGTTAAAACACTGGATTTCGTGTCATGTATTTAATCCCGATTTGAGAAAGTTGTTTTTCCGAGGCAGCTGGGATTTTAACCCCTTGCGTGCAGCAGGCAGGCAGCAGAGTCGACGCCTGTCCTTACTCTGTTCCCTGAAAAGCGCTCCTAAACTCACGAGCCACGCCCATGTCAACTGTCCCTAATTCCCTCCAGCGTTATCTGAGCGTGAGCAGGGACACACGTGTACATGCCCCTCCCGACAGCACCACTTGGCCTGACATTAGAAATGAATTGTTTTCCATTATACCGCTGACCCCGTTGTGTGTCCTATGAACACCACATGTTACATGTCTCTATTTTTAGGAAAGCGTGGCCTCGTGTGTTCCCTGCCTTTCGCCCCTGGCATAAGCACCGGCCACGTGGTGCCTGGCAGCCAAGGGCCTCCCTTCACTCTGCGCGGCCTTGCATCGCTTCCCAACCAGAAAGCTCGCACGGGCAGAATTCATGTGATTGGGGAAAAGGTGGATTTTATCAGCTCCACAAGGCACAGCGAAGTGGGTCCATGTTTTATAAAACACGTGTTTGGCAAATGATCCCCTGTGCGCTGCAGAAATCCAGATGGAGGAAGTTTTCTAAGTGCGATGTCAGAATTTTACATCTGCTGATCCCAACAAGTGCATGGGGCCAATGAGAAGTGAACTGTTTGTTCACAGAATCTGATCGCACGGATGTGATTCTGGGGGCGCGTGCAAACCTAGAAGGCACAGGCCAGAGCGTCCACAACCCCCACTGGGCCTGGGCACTGTTTGAATTGGAAGATGTCCTGGCAGTACCTGAAGGACCTCCCCACTTTATAGACCAGGAGACGGAGATACACATACGGAACCGCCCGAGGTTAGAACTTGCATCTGGGACTCTGAAGACTCGGCGCAGTGTCCTTCGGCCTCCACCGTGCTGGACAAGGCACTGGCAAGTGGCCCTTGGCCGCCTGAGTTTGCTTCTCTTGGCCCAACCATCCACTGCTGTTACTAAGCGTGTCTGCTTTACCCCCTCTGATCCCTGATTTCCTTGTGTGCAAGATGGGAGAGATAACAGGGGCCATTAGCTGGCGTATAGCGTGGGGGACTGATAATACTGAGTCGTGGTACACGAAGGGGAGGCCAAAGGAACACCAGTGGATGTCCACAAGGGTCTGAAGGAGGGTCAGAGGACCAGCTGGGGTGCAAGGCCTGGAGGAGACTGCTAGCAGAGAGAGGACTGCAGAGCCCGCTGCCATGCTCGGGCCCGGGCGCCCTTAGGGCTGAGAGACGGCAGGCTGGTCACCAGGAGACCTTTGAGATGACAGCGTTTTGCGCCTGGACCATGTCAGTGGGAAGCTGAGTTGGCCGATCTGCAGTCATCCCTCCAGACCCATTCCTGACACCACTCTGTGCCCTAGGAGGCTGCCCTACGTGGAGTGCACGATGGGTTCGTGCTTCCTGCTTCCCGGTTCTGTTGGGACTGGCCAGCGGGACACACCAGAAGCAGACCGGAGCGGGGAGCAGGGCAGGCTGGGGTGCTGGGCTGTAGCTCACCCCAGCTCTCTCCCCTTGCCCTGCCCAACCAGCTGGCCGTGACTCCGGGCTCTCCCCAGTCCTTTGTAGGTTCCCTCAAGCCCTCACTTCCCTCTGGAAACACAGCTGCCCCCAATACCAGCTTCAGTTCCCTCTGAAGGAAGCGGTTTTCCTGGCCAGAGCGGGATGAGGTAGGAGCTGACAGTAAAATCACAGCAGCGTTGGCATCTAAATTCGAAGGGCGGGTATTACGTGCTCTGGACAGTTTCGGAATCTCCTTGAGATCCCGCATCAATGGAATGAAGCTTTACGGAGAAGTAAAGTTGTTTTTCTTTTTTAAAGTTGAGGAGTTTATTAGGGAAATATGTGAGGCAAAGATACTCCAAGTGACAGGAAGAAAATTCTGAAAATGTCCCTTCAAGCCAAGTGGGGGCCTGGCCTTTACCTCCCCAAAAGGACAAGAAACTGGTGGGTTAGCAAGAACATTCTCTGGTGGCCACCTTGCCAGGGCATAAGTGTCTCGGCCAGGATTGCCTCCCAACCCCCACCAAAGGTGAAAAGGAGACAAAGACTGTTTCTAGAATCAATGCAGAGACAATGAGAGCTGTAAGGAAGGTCTGAGAGAAAGAGCGGAGGTGAGGACCTTAACAAAGAGTCCCAGGCATCTGGCTCTGAGCGCCTCATACACTGACGGATAATTCTACAAAATGTTACTTAAAAGATAAAATGCCTAACGTTGGTTCCAAGAGCTTCCCTGGATGTCCTCCCACACGCCACATCACACACCGACATACATGGCAGAATCCAAAGGCCACGCTTTTGAAAAAAAAAAAAGACAAAACCAAAACCAAGAATAAGCCCTGTTGCTCTTTAAGGAGAGAGGAAGGAGCTGAGGCTGCTGGGCCTTTCCCACGTCGGCCTGTGTTCCAATGAAGCAACTTCCCACAGCAGCATGGCGTAGCTCTGGGTGAGGGTCTCACCTTTTGTCCGCTGTGCTTCAATGTAGTCTATTCTCCGTTCGAGGGCTGTCGATTTCTCGTTTAGTGTTGCAAGTCTTGAATGACAAGACAAATCAAACGAGTTGAGAAAGTCCGCGATTTTCTTGATGCTGCTGGTGATGACCTCTATGTATTCTCGGTTCGCCCAGTCCTGGTGAATCTCCTGCTGCACCGGATCCTCTTGACCCGCCATGCAGAGACCAGAGTCCATTTGGGGACCCGGCGACCCCCTCCCACACTGTCCCCAGATGGAAGGGTTTCTGGGCTCTTGGGGCTGGTCTGGGACTTAAATCTGAGGTCCCCGTATTGTCTTACACCACCCCATTCATGGCATTCCAGGCTTCCTTTCTTCCCCCATTCTTCACTCAACACGGAGCAGAAGAAAATAGACATCCACCCCATTCTGGAACTTGTAACCTGGTTCTGCAATCATGCACTTGGGCCCTGGGGACTGTGAGGACCCCTTCAGGGGATCTGTGAGATCACACCATCTTCATAATACTACCGTGTTACTCGCCTTTCCCAGCGTTGGTAATGGCACCGTTGTTCAGAAGCAAGGGTGGGCAGCGTGTTGGTGGCTTAGGGCAGAACAAGGCAGTGGTGCCGGAGTGTCTCACTTTCCCACCGCCGCGCAGCTGCGCTAAGTGCTTCCCTTAGGAATGTCCTCGATGAGGCGGCGAGATGGTTCTTATTGCTAAATCTTGACCCTCAATCATATGTCTTCTTAATATTCAGTTTGAAGAAATGGAAGGTATACTGAGGGCCCATCACCTGCCCTTCGGTCCCTGACAACCACTCCCAGGGTCTGGGATCTGGAGGAAAATCTCTGGGGCTGTCAAGTCATGAGCGGAACCATCCACCTTTTTTCAAGGAATGCCTTACTGAGAGAACGACTGACCGGCAGACTATGGTCACTCAAACTAGCATCCTTAGACATTTTTTTCCTGAGAATGAACAGTGAGCCTGTCACTTGCAGGAAAAATTCAAACTTTTAAGCAAGAATTAGAATTTTGGAGAACTTGTGCCCATCGTGGTGAGCTTGACCGCTTTCCAGTACTCAAGATTTTTCTGATGACATCAGTGGTAAGACTAGCAAACGTCAGTTTTTAGGTCATACAATGAAAGGCGTCAACGTTTGAGAGTTCTGCATAACCCAGTGAACCCGTGCTTCGCAGAGCACCCACGGGGAGTGTTACAAAATCATGTGTGTGCGAGAGATCTGTGCAAAGTACAAGACGGATCATGGGTTTTAATGCGATGGGGTGAAAAGTTCATTGATTGGGTTTCGGGTTCCACGCTACAACAAGCCTTCAAGCAATTACCTCTTGTCGAGTTTTGGTGTAGTATTAAAGAAGACGACCCATAACCATCCAGAGAAACTCCGAAGGTGCCTCTCAGCTTCCAGCCACATGTCTGTGTGTGACCTGCTGTCACGGGAGGTGTTTCACTGGCTCGAACACTACAGCAGCTGAGAGTATCCGATGGTCTCCCACTAAGCCAGACGGTAAATGGATTTGGAAAATGTCGAACAAGGTGCATCTTCTCACTACTTTTTATTTTTCAAAATCTAATTATTTTTCTAAAATATGTTACTTGTGTTAACATCACAAGGTGTGCTCTTGTCTGGTGATGACTTGATGGATGCACTATTTTACTTTTTAAAGATTTTATTTGAGAGAGTGCACGCACACGTGCATGCACAAGTAGGGGGAGGGGCTGAGTGTGGAGCCTGACGAGGGGCTCGATCCTGGGACCCTGAGATCATGACCTGAGCCGACATCAGATGCTTAATCGACTGAGCCACCCAGGCGCCCCAATGGATATAAAAATTTAAAATTTTGTTGCCAGTTTTCGTGTCAGAGCTGTAAATATCAATAGGTATAAAGCCACAGAAGCAAATTCTTTGGGGTCCTCAACAAGTTTTAAGAGGCAAAGAGTCCTAAGGCTCGGAGGTTTGAGGGCCCCTGTCCTAGGCGCAGTAAGGCACAGCCTCCCCTTCACCCGAGCCTCAGGAAGCTTGTACCACCAGTAGACGGTGTGCCGGAGATGCAGGGTCTGGTCATGCAGGGTCAGGCTGTGCAGGAGGCTAGGCTTGGATTCCATCAGTCTGAAAGCCGTGTGTCTCTGGGCAAGTTCATTCCTTCTCTGAGCCTCCCCTGGAAATGGAGGTTATGGGGGCTCCCCGCCCAACGGGTGGATATGGGAACAGGACAGTGGAGGTGCTGGTGGTGGGCAAGCGACAAGCAGACATGTGTGCCCGGCACCGGGCTCCGGGCTCAGTGTTCCCTGTTCAGGTCCTCCCGGTGTCATCCGTGCAGCTCCTAACCCGGGTGTTGTCACCCCTTCCTGTTCATATGGGGAGGCGAGGCTCCCCGTGCAGGTGAAGGGAACAGTGCCTGACCCACGCCGAGACCAGCAACCCCACACCTCTTTAGTGCGTGTCTGGCGCAAAGCCTAACGACTCTGCCAGAAATCCTTTTCCAAAGGGTCAGGATGCTCCTTGGGCAGCAGGGAGCCTAACGCCCGAAGGAAAGACATGCCTCCCTTTCCTGGTCCGCCCGTGGCTTGTTTAAAAAACCTCCAGGGCAGGGGGTGGGGGAGGGGTGGGCAGGGAGACGCAGCCCACTGTGAGCCCCCCTTCGGATCCTGGAGAAGCAGGTATTTCAAGCTGCTTTTGCTCACAGGGACCGCCAACAATCCCTGCGCTTGTCTGCCTGGCCATGGGGTAATTTTACAAATTGGCTTTTACTGGCAAGGGAGGTGGGCGGGTGTGGGCGGTCGCAGGTCCAGGTCCGGCCTGGCCTCGGAGGCTCCCGGGTGTGACCCGCCCTCTGAGAAACTGTCCGTTTTGACTGGGGACCTGGGCCACAGCCATCAGCCACCAGGTGTCTTCTGAAGACCTCCTGGGTGCCAGGCCCCGTGTTCTGTGCAGAAGACCCAGTGCTGAGCGGGACCGGCCGAGATCACGTCCTCGGGGGAGTCTCGGTCTCATGGGAAAGACATGATTCATATTTGGTTCAACGAATGAATTTTTAGGGTGCCAGAGTCACCCTTCCTCGCCTGGTTTCTCATGGCTGAGAAAAAGCTACATGAATGAGCAAGTTTTAAAAACATGCCTGTAAACCTGAACTGTGGACCAAAGCCACGTGGGTTTTTGGTTCCGCTTCTTCCTTTCATTTTCTAGAGCAGCTCTCCTCAAACCCGGGTCCTGGGCCGGCCCACCGCGGGCGGGCCTGGGACTCGGCATGCCTAGCCCTCCCCCCGAGTGGATGCCAGGGCTGCGGGACCACACATTGGATGGCAAGGCTCTAACAGGCATGTTTCCTTAGAACGTCTGTTCAGTGCCTAGAATACAGCCTGGCACAGAGTAGATGCTTAACGAACACCCCAAGGTCACTCCATTTCTCAGGGCCAAGATCTCATGTCTCCCTCTTGCCCATGGGCCCTCCACTGACTTTGGATCTCTAACTAGAGACAAATGAGCCTACCAGGTCCCCAGACGAGCAGGAGGAGTGAAGGGCAGACGGGCCGACACTGGCCCCCCTTTCCTCCATAACTCTCTACGTCTATTAATTATGTACGATTTCACTGGCTCAAAACCTCCCATTGCCACACCAGTCCCACCACACCTCTCAGAACCAGGGCCGGTGGAGCGGGCTCCCCACTTGGGTGCAGGAGCTCGGCACGGCTACGGTGAGGCCTCCAGAGCTCGGCTGGGGAACCCCCACCCCCGCCAGGCGCGGCAGGTCAGCCCACGCCTCAGAGCGCGCTCTGTTTATTATTCTAGAGAAGGATTTCCAAAGGGGTTGAAATCGTTGTTAAAATTAAGGTAAAGAATGTAAACCACAGCCAGACTCGTTCACCTCAGGCTTCAAATGTCCCTTGTTTCGGGGCAGCCCCTTCCTCCGAGCTGCCTGCAGGTCCTGGTTAGCTCTGCTGACAGGCCGGTGGCCCCAGGGACGCAGAGAGCGGGGCCCGAGTGTGGTCCATTCCTGGGACGCACGGAGCCGTCCTGCGGCTGCAGGCACCTGCCAGGTGGGAGAAGATGGTCAGAATGGACGAAGACACGCAGCCAACGAACCCGATGGGAGACTCGAGGAGAAAACAGGAGTCTACACACTCCACAGGTGCCTTAGGGACCCGCCGTCCTCGTGGGGTTCGCTCTTGTCTCTCCGTGAGCGAGACGCGTACCCTGCTCGGGGCCGCGCGTCGGGGCCGCTCTGAGTCTGCAGCACCGTTGAAGGGCAAAGAGGCAGCGTCCTGCCAGCTTCGAAAACCGGGAATCAGAGCCCTGCGGGGAAGACCGGGAGGGCTGCGTGCGGAGCCTGGTCCCCGAGCCCCACTCGCCGCGCGTTCCAGTGCCCGGCAGCTTCGAAACGGCTCTTCCCAGCTTCCCCTGCAGATGAGATCCGCGGGAAGAGGACGAAGATGATGAGTTTTAAATCAACAAATTTGCGCCTTCTCTGAAGTGGGTGCAGATTCAAGTCCAGGACCCAACTCCGACGGCTGTGAGCACCAGCCTGGCCCCGGAGCACCAGCGTGCCCCCACACCTGCCTGGGAGGCGACCCGCTCTTGTAGTACTTGGGAGCTTGATGCTGGGCAACCCCCACCCTGCGCCCCACTCTCTGCTGCCCGAGGAGCGGCCTGCCCTGTGATGTGTGACGACGGCTCACCATTTCCAAGGGATGAACGCGGATTTGGGCTCCTGCCAGTTTGGGGCTGTCCCAGCAAGGCACAGTGGGTCCCCCGGCATCTGTACTTTGGGGCCCCGAGGCCGTGGGAAAGCCAGCAAGCTTCCCGGGGATGAGGCCGTGGGCGCTGATGGCGTCGGCGCCGTCACTTGGAGCTTTGGGCCCAGGCCACGGACGGGGTGGGGGTGGGAGGCTGCAGCCGGCCAGGCCCTCACGGAAGTTTAGGAGAGACGAGACGCCAGGAACTCAGTTCCAGACCAGCACATTCTTCCTTTCAAATCTATCGCAGCGGCGCTCCGAGGCCAGGGCTTAGCGAACGGAGGGTAATTGTCGATGCTGGGTGGTCCCATAATCACTGGGCAATTAGATGTGAGGAAGCCCTCCCCAGGACAGACCACGGACGTCTGTGCGTGTATCCAGCTGCCGGCTGAGCTCAGCGCGGGGAGCTCCTGACCCTCTGCAGCCGTGGCCCCCGTCTCCCTGGCGGGGCCTTGGACACGCTGAGCATTCCTCTGCGAGTGGCCGCAGCCAGCATTCGGCCAGCCGGCAGGAGGAAGCTCGTGTTTTCCTCCTCAAGGGGGAACGTGGCACCTGTTCTGCCAGAAGCGAGAGTCACCGTGGCCTGCTCTCCAGCAGCTGGACGGGCATTCCCTCCGTGACATGGGTGCCCGCAAAAGCCTCCTGATTTATCTGTCTGATCGCGTCCAGCAGTCGATCAATCCCACTGCAACGGTCCCCCTGTGCTCCCTCCACCACGCGTGAGGGTTTCGAGAAATGTTAAGCTGGGTCGTTTCAACTTTTGGGAGGGGAGGGTGGGGGTGGGGGGAGGTCCGTCCTCCAGAGCCAGCGAAGGGTCTTCATGGGTGAGAAGCAATGCAGCGTAGGCAGCGGGGGGGGGGGGGTTGAGCCTCCCCCCACTGCTGCGGACGGGGCCAAGCGCACATGAACCCGAGGCTGGTCGAGAGCAAGGCAGATGGTCCTGCCACTGTCTAAGCAAGGGGAGGGCGGGAGGGCAGAGGCGACGCAGACCGGACGGCCAGACGGCGCCCAGCAGCCGTGGCCGTGGCCCCCGTGCGTGGGAACACACCGGCAGACGGGGCACTGACCAGGCTCCTCCGGGCGAGCCTTGAGTGGGCGACCAATGTAGTGAATAAAATCACAAGACGTCCAGTTAGGTGGGGGTTTCCAGATAAGCTGCCGTCCTCGTTTCTGGGGCTGCCAGAACAGAGCCTCACCAAGGGGGGCTTCATGTAACAGAAATCTGTTCCCTCACAGCTCCGGAGCCAGAAGTCAGAATCACGGTGCTGGCAGGGCTCTTTCCTCCGGAAGCTCTAGAGGAGGGTCCTTCCTGCCTCTCCCGGCTCCCCGGGCTTCCAGCATCCCTGCGAGTTCCTTGGCTGGTAGACACGTGGCTCCGGGCTGCCTCCGTGGTCACGTGGATGGCCCTGGTATTCCCTGTGTCTTCACGTGTTGTTCTCACGGGGGCAGCGGTCCCTGGATTTATGCCCCCCCCCTCGCCAATACAACCTCACCCTAACTTAGGTGATGACATTTGCAAAGACCCTATTTCCAAAGTCGTTCTGACGGTCCAGGGGGGCACTACTCAACCCGCAACAATGAATCTTTTAAAAAAGATTTTTATTTATTTTAGAGGGAGACCTCGAGAGGGGGTGGGGGAAGGAGCAGAAGGGGAGGAGGAGGGAGGAGGAAAGAACCTCACGCAGACTCCCCACTGAGCGAGGAGCCCGATGTGGGGCTCGATCTCACCACCCTGAGATCCTGACCTGAGCCGAAACCAGAGTCAGACGCTTAACCCACTGAGCCACCCAGGCACACGGCGCACCCCCCGGCCCCCGTGCTTTAAGATTTTTTTATTTACAATGAATCTTTTTTTAAAGTTGCATGGGCCATGTTTTATAGTAAAATTAGTCCATTTTTTTGCAAATTAAAATATTGCAGAAGATATACTTATCTCAAAGTTTTATTTATTTATCTGAGAGAGAGAGAGAGAGAACACAAGCGGAGGAGAGGGGCAGAGGCAGAGGGGGAAGCAGACTCCCTTCTGAGCAGGGAGCCCGACGTGGGGCTCGATCCCAGGACCCCAGGATTAGGACCTGAGCCGAAGGCGGACGACGCTTCACTGACTGAGCCGCCCACGTGCCCCTCAAAGTTATTCATTTTTATCTGAAATTCAAATATGGCCTGGGACGTACTTATATGCTAAAAACTTCTTTGCTGTTTGTCTAAAGTTCTAATGCTGTGTGAGACACACTCACACTAACGATTATTTCTATCCGATCTCACAGCCTGTCCCTGAGTCCCAGGGCCCCTGTGCTTGGCCCCATATGAAGAGCAGCAGCTTCTCGGGCCCCTGCCCTCCTGGGAGAGGAGGGAGTCTGGCCCCCCAAGCCCGAAGCCCTGCAGTGCCCACGGCACCCTGCTCCCAGCCCCCTGCACGGGGAGGGGGAGCTCCGGCTGAAGGATGCTGTTCTCCCCTTCCTGGACCGGGGGAGGGAAGGAAACGCGTCGTTGAGGTTGCAAAGCAGGAAAGAGAGGTCAATCCGTCTTTCCTTTCCTTCTCTCCACCAGGGTGGGCTTGGGCCTGCTCCTTGGCCAGAGTCTTGGGAACCGACACACCAGAGCCCCTGCCCCCGCAGATGCCACAGCCCGGGAGAGCAGGATGGGTGCTGCCTCTTCATCAGTCCAGCAGAATGCACTCCGTACGCAGGTCGCTGGGGGCAGCGAGGGGACGCAGACGTCTACAGGGGCAGACGGAGCACGGTCAGTGCGGTCGGCAGGTCGGCTCTGTGCCAAGCCCCAGGTCAGCACCGTGTGTTTGTTTCTGTGCTCACAACAACCTGGTGGGTTCCCTGCGCACCCGTTTGCCCCTGAGCAGCCTAGAGGCATAGGGCAACGGCCCCCAGTTCATGCACAGCCAGTAAGTGAGCGAGATCTGGATCTCCCCCCCGTACCTGACTCAGCCCGCACATGCTCGTAAACCCAGGCTCCCAAGGCTGTCCGCCACTGTGGTCGGCGTGTACGTACATGTTCCACACGTGGTCTTCCGTTTGACCAAGTGCTGGAGGCCGTGTGGGGCTCAAGGGACACACGGCACCGTCGCCCATCGTCCTGGGGTGCTGATTTCTGTGGCCGAGAACGAAGTGCAGGACTAGCATGTGAGTGTGTGCGCGTGCGTGGGTTTGGTCGTGAGCGTGTGTGAGCATCTACGTGAGCATGTGCACGTGGGAGCCATGTGTGTGCATGTGTGCTGTCTTCAGTGGACAGCTCAGAGAAGCTCTCTGGTGAGACGACATTTTGGAAGTCATCCGAAAGTGAGGGAGTGAGCTCTGTGGATATCTGATGTGTTTAAGGTAGGGGGAGCAGCAAGTGCCAAGGTCCTGGGGCAGGATTGGGATTGCTGTGTTGGGGGCTCAGCACAGAGGCAGTGTGGCTGGACGGCATTTATATCTCATGGCTCTAGCCTTTTTCGACAGTGGCTTTGTGTGTGACGCCAGAAATCTTTGGGGAGGCGTGGCATAGCCAGGGGGCCAAATTATTTGTACTGACTGGGTGAATCTTGCATTTCTAAGCAGATGAGAAGGAGGTCGGTTTGTAGAGCTGAGATTCAGGCAGAAACCCCCAGAGATAGCCACGACATTACATAAGGACGGCATCTTCTACCCTTACAGATACAGGCTCTTTGTGGGGGCACAGAAAGCACATATTATCTAGAAGTCTAACATGTAAGGGCAATTCATTTTTCTGTAACGAAAAGCTTGGCCGTATCTGTGAGGCGCTTTCTACAGCAGAGTCTTCACTGACTTCTGATCTTCAAAATCCGATAGCACAAGCCCTTGGTCCCACCGGGTTCAGCTGGCTTGGTCCCAAAGATGACTTGGGCAAAGATGATCTCTGGTTGTGGACGTGAGAACAAAAAGATGAGCAGCGGGGGCAGGGGAGGGGCAGGTGGGCCGAGAAAGGCCAAAGGACCAGCTCAGGGACAGACCGGCTTCTGGGGTGAGATCTGGAGCCCCAACATGACCCGCACTCTGGAGCGGAGGAGCATTTAAACGTGTTACTGAAGCTGTAAGCGTATCTATTCCTTCCGAATCCGAGTTTCCGAAGGTGAGCAGGACATGGTGTATCCTGGGAAGCCAGGCGTGGAGGGGCCGGTCCGAGCAGAGCCTCAGCTCCCTCCGCCTGGCCTTGGCGGCAGCTTCGGCTGACACACGGGGAAAGCACGAGGCACAACTCCCAGCCTTGCCTTGGGAAGGAGTGACTGAGCATGACAAGTAGGACAGAGGACAGCCATGGGGTGGTTGCAGTGAAGGGGAGGGAGAGCCTGGAGGAGCTCCAGGCACGCGGAGAGAAGGGGGTAGGCGCCGAGGACAGGGCACCCTCCAACGCCAGAGAACCAGCAGTGCTCACGGAAGGCTTCCCCACCCCTGCAGCCACGCATTGGGAAGCCACGGACAAGGGGACCCGTCTGCCTGCGTTCCTGGAGAGGACACGCGGCCCTGGGGGAGAAGGAAGGCTGGTCCCAAACGCCTTCCGCGTGGGGAAGACGACCGAGCGGTTTCTCCAATGTTCTGAGGATGAGAAAATGGAACCAACCTGGGATCGAGCCCCGCATCGGGCTCTCTGCT
Source organism: Mellivora capensis (assembly GCA_004024625.1). Lineage (NCBI taxonomy): Eukaryota > Metazoa > Chordata > Mammalia > Carnivora > Mustelidae > Mellivora > Mellivora capensis. The sequence goes on from PISX010006190.1 coordinate 26,804, forward strand.
CAGCGGGGAGCCTGCTTCCCCCCCTCTCTCTGCCTACCTCTCTGTCTACTGTGATCTCTGTCTGTCAAATAAATAAATAAAATCTTTTTAAAAATTAAAAAAAAAAAAAAAGAAAATGGGACCAAATGACAAAGTCCAGGTAAGTTTCTTTCAAGTACAAAGACGATAGGTGTTTTCTGAAACGGCACGAGGGAACTCTGGACGTTGGGGTCATCAGTCCCCCTGAGCCGCAGAGGAGTTTCTGGGTGAAACACAGCCATAGACAGGGACTTAGCAGACATAAAGAGGGCAGGGAACCATTCTAAATGGTGGCAGACAACCCGAGACCCGTTTGAATATGGGGTTCCGCCCGCGTGGGGCAAGTGTTGTGCAGGACAATGTAGGCGGCACAGACGCTAAGTATGGGACTCTCCCCACGGCGTGTCACTATTGCGGAGTATAGGTTCTGTGGCGGGGGCCTGCCCAAGCTCACGGACCCCGCGGCCACTGGTCAGCGGGCCTCGGGGACCCTCCTTGCCAATGGGAAGGCCACACAGAGCTCCCTTTAAGGCAAGGCGGACGGAACCACTGCCTCCGGGCTCACTTCTCAGCTAGAGTGACGTCCGGAGAGCATCCTCCCGTGGTAAAGGATTATTTATCCCAGCAATTCCGTCCCTGTTCCTTCTCACTGCTTTCCAGTTAAAGTCAAGTAAGATGAATATATTTTAATTTAAAAATAGCACGGTGGTATTACTCAGGGGCACGACCTTACCCCTCTTTCCGGCTGTCTACTTGCGCGCGGACGGGAAGGCATCTGGAAAGTCAACCAGTGCTGATGCTAGTCCGGATGAGTTAATACAATCCGGGCGACTGGTGGCCTTCTTAGGAATTTCTGCTTACAGTTTTGTGTTTGTTTTTTTTTTTTTAAAAACAAGCATGACTGACATTTATAAAATAGCAGTGAAGCCAATATTTAAAAACATGCCACTCAAACGCCTTTCTTAGAATAAAAGAATAAAAACGGGGTGTGTATTGCAGCTTCCTGAAAGATAAATCTAAATTAATCAATTATGGGAAATAAGTCCAAAATTAGGCAGAAAACACTGAATCACTAAACTGAATGGCATTTAAAGCATCAGGCGTCTGGCCTACCACAGAGACACAGATGTCAAATGACTCCTTTTTCCACTTTTCGGTTCACTGATTTTCAACGAAGGGAGCACCTACTATGTGCTGGGCACGTCCTTTCATTTGACGGCAGTTTCCTCGGATCCTACAGACGAGTGACGATATCACTTTAGACAAAACAGAAATGAAAGCCGGAGTCATTAGGGGGTCCCAGGGTCGCCTGGAAGCCACAAGAAAGCTTCAGAAAGTGTCCTCTTATGAAGAAGGTATGGTTGGAATTGCCATGAACACTCATGCCGCAAATAAGTGCCCGACTCTTTGTGTAAGAAGCCAAGCCAGTTAGAAAGTAGGAGAAGGAAGCTGAGACACAGTGGCCAGAGGGTGTTCCGGCTTTCCCAGGATGAGGCAAGCAGAAACGGGCAGACGCTCTTCTCTCTGGTTGACGTAGTACATACGCAACAGAAGGTGTCTTAGAAAGAGGAATTCCATGCTCGTGTCAGCCCAGAAGACGTCTTCCTCCTTCTTCCCTGGGACCAGACCCTTGCTTTGAATGAACTTGGCCTTCCTGGGGAGTTCACTGAAGCCCAGTGCAGGGCCCCCCTCGTATTCCCTGGTGCCCCAGCCTGATGCCCAGTTCTAGGGCTGACTTCATCAGGTAGCCGGGCCGCTCTGCAGTGGCCCCTTCCAGGCTGTGGGCCTTGAGCCGTGCAGCATTTCCCATTCATCCTGCTGGGCGGAGTGGCTTCATGCGGAGACGCCGGGAGGAAGCCAGGTTCTGGGTGCGGGGCTGTCTGCCTTGGTCCAGAAAGCCCAGGAAAGCAAGCCTTGAGCATCTCAGGGAAGTACTGAGAAAGCTTCTTACTTCCGCTGTCCTCAGCTAGCCCTCTGTGATGGCTCCTGGGGACTGGACATCTGGGGGACGGCCAGCATGGCTGGCCCCGGGACCTCCCCCTGCACCTCCCTGTGACGCATGCGCCACGAGGTGGAAAGTGGCCCGCCGCCCCCGTCTGACAGCAGCCCCTATAGTCGCTCCGACTCGGGGGGCAGATCGGACCTTCCCAAACCAGGCTCCTCAGGGCTACACTTGAGGCCTGGTTTCCAGAGCCTTCCTGCGAGTGTTTGACCCCAGCTTTCATTTCGCTCCCAGCGCCGTGAGTCAAGGCTTCAGAGCGAAGCTCCTGTGCATCGGACAGGTTCACTCCTGATTTCTGGGGACTCGGGTCTTCATGCACGCAAGAGGCGGGTCCCCCAGGGGAGTGGCTGCTTCACATTTGATGGAAGGGTCCCGGGTGTCTGACCTGGGAAGAGCCAGGACATCCGGAGAAGGGAAGGTGAGTGGCTGGAGTGGGCACGGATGCCGTCCGGGCCCGGGGGTTTCCACCTCGTTTCATTTCCCCTTGTCTCTCCAGCCGCAGGGACCCCAGGAGACTCCTCCCGGGCTCCAGAGCCCCTACGGGATGGATGTCCCCATCCTTCGGCCCTCACAAACCATGAGATCCAGCCCCTCCCTGAGACCGGGACAGCCACGGAGCGTCTTCACAGCGCTTGTGTGTTCTTCTAGTCAACGGCGCTGTCGCTTTTCATGGTTGTTGCGTAAACGTGTGCGAATATACTTATTTACAGACGTGTATTACGTGTACCGCAGAGGTTGACTTGGCTCCTTTGTCCCACAGAATCGGCAGCAAGCGGGGACACTTTGTTGTTTCCGTGCCCCCAGGGAGCCTGCGAGCAGTCGGCAGGGCCTGAGCACGGGACCCTCGCAGGCAGAGCCCCTCGAGCCCCTGATGGGTGTCGGGCTGCAGGCGGCCATCCCCGCCAGTCGGTGTCACGGTGGTCGCTGTCATGATGGCCACCGTGACCTGGACAGAGCGTGAGGCAAGACGCAGGTCCCAGTCAGCATTGCGGCAAAGCAAAAACAGAGAAAACACACACGACAGAAAAACCCACACTGCGGGAGGCCAGCCGTGTAGGTTCTCTCCCCCTGCGTAGTTGCTGGGGTGGGGGGACTTAGGGTCCCACACGGGAATGAACGAAATCTGTTGGGGCAGTGGCGTGGGACCGCCGCAGAGGCTCAGAGAGGCAGTGCTCATTTCCTGAGATTTACGGGACCCAGTGGCTTTTGTTCCGGCTCAGGGTCCTACGAGCCGGGAGACCTCACCCGCGGGGAGCTGCTCTTGGGGCCGGTGCCACGGACGGGGTCTGGGCCACAGGAGCCGCCGGGATGCCGCTCGGGAGAGAGGCAGTGTGAACAGCCGAGCGTTCAGATGCGGGACCGTCCCTTCCTGATTTGTGACTCAGGCCAATGGTCCATTAATCCCGCAGTGGCCCCGAGTCTATTCATAGCTGCTGGGGGCAGGGGAATGGCCCGGGAAGTGGTTTTGAACAGTTTCCTGTGGTTTCTGCCACCCTGCGGGGGTGCGGCTTCTATTTTGGGAGAGCGTCCATGGAAGTGAAGGTCCTGGGCCCCTAGACGCGCTGGGGCAGGGCAGACGGAGCGGGCCCTCCACTCAGACAGGACTCTGGTGCAGAAGGTCACCACGTCCCCCCGAAGAGGCCAGCCGACGCTAGGACAGTTCGCCATGAAATGTGTCACTGTGGCTGGCGGGCTGGGGAGCCCCTCCCCCGCCCCGAGGCTTCATGGCTACGGCCCGTCCCACCAGGACGCTGCTCCGCTCGCGCTCGCGGGCGTTCACCTGCCCTGCCCCAGCATGACCCACGTGGCGTGGCTCCTCTCAGACTCTCTGCTCTGTCGTCGGCCGGTCCGGTGTTCGCGGGTGAACAGAGTTCGCGTGTAAGGCATTTCGTGGGGGGCCGTCCGGGTGCTCCTGCTGGGGAGCACGAGGGTGAGGCCGGGGGATGGGGGACGGGGCCGCGGGTGAGCAGGGCTCCTCAGAACGTGTGCCGAGGCCAGCGGGCCCGACCCTCCGGCCCTCCGACCCTCCGACCGGCGGGGTCTTCTGAAGGTGCGGGACCCTCCCAGTGAGGGCCGGGTGGCTGGAATCGCCAGGTAAGCCCCGGAGCATGGGGCCAGGATGCCAGGGTCCGAGGAGGACAAGAGATTCGTGGAGATCCAGGCTGCAGAGGGCCGTGCCGAGCTGATTTCCAACGCCTGCCCGCCGTGACTTCTCGGGGGTCTCACAGCGCTCCTCCTGTTGCGAGCCCCGGGCCCGATGTTCCAGATTCCAGTTCCTTCCTCTCGCTCGGTTCACTCTCTTTACCGTTCAGACTTGGCCCCTTATCTCATCCCACGCACTCACTCAACGCAAACCACCTCCATGAGGGCACGCCACGGGCGGGAGGATGGCCGGAGGGAGGAAGACAGGCAAGTCCCAAGGACTGGCGGAGACGGCAACAGGGACACACATGCGTGGCTGAGCAACCAGGATGGCTGGCTCGTCCCGCTCCTACGAGAGTCCAGCCAGGCCCCCGGGGCAGGGATCCTGCAGCGTAGGGCGGGAGAGCTCAGAGCGGCCGCTGGATGCCCACCTTCCCCGCACTGGGCGCCGGCCGCGGGGCTCACCAGCGTGGTCTCAGGTGCCTACATGGGAGCTGAGTGGCCTGTTCTCTCCCCACCAGACGGGGACACCAATGCACGGAGGAGGCCTGTAAGGCTTGTGCGATCGTGGGGCCAGGGTGTAGAGAAGGGGATGGCAGGGTACTGCAGGAGGCTTCCCGTGTGGACGGGCGCACCCTGGACTCTGCGGGTCTAGGGGAAACAACCGCCCGGACTGTATCTCATAGGGGACGGGCTCCTCCAAGGGCTTTCTCAGCTTGTCTGGTGATGAGAACTGGGTTCAAGGGCATCGCTGGACATCAGAAGGCCAGGAAGGAGGCTTAGCTCACCTGTAGCCTCCCTGGGCCCCGTCTTCACAGGTCGCTCAGTACCCAGGGCCGGCCCCGCGAGTGCTGCCAGCGACCCTCGCAAGCACACAGCGGGGCATGGGCTCACACTCACACATGCACACGCACGAGCAGCAGTGTGTATCGGAGCCCCCGGGGACCTTCCTCCCAGAGCAGATACAGAGACGCGGAAATGTGGCACTCCACCCGAGGGGACAAAAGGGGCCACATCTGAGTTCTATTAGCCAAAACCAACCCCCAATTTATTTTTCCATGCCTGAAAAGAATAATGTGTTTTCAGTCTCGTGAACCACTGTCCTTCAGGGAAAAGGCACTGCGACTTGAACCCTGAGTCCCTTCTGCGGGTGCGGCCCCAGCCCTTGGGGACGCGGGGAGGGCGACAGCGGGGCCCACGCTCACTCCCGAGCTTTCCCTCCTGCTGCCCCAGCATCCCCTGCAGGCTGCTCTCCACCGCAGCATAACGCAGCAAAGGACACGTGTGGTCTGGCACCAGGGGTGTCGACTGGAAAGGCATGTCTGAGACGGGGTCACGGAAGTTGTGCTTTTCGGATTATGTGAGGACGAGAGAACCCCAGGGACACACACGGAAACCGCACACCAGGGCGGCCCAGACTGGAAGACGCCCAGCCGAGTAAGCCCAGTGAGGAGAGAGGACATGGATGGGTTTCTGTGTGGACCACAGTCAGGATGAGCTCCAAGGTACTTCTTAGCCAGTGTCTGACAGGAGAAAAGTCTGTTCTCAGTCCTACATCTTCTGCTTGCGCATTCCCTCTCTTATATTAGTGCAACCCCCTTTCCTGCTTCAACACACCTTTAATCGTCCTGTCCACCCGCCTGTCTGTGATTGTGTGCTCTCTCGGCATCCCCGCACTACCAAAACCTGTATCGGTCATTGACACGCTAGTATAAATAAGCACCGGACAGGCTCCTTTTCTGGGATGGAAGTGGCAGTGAAGCTCCTGCCAGTGGAGGGCTTGAGCCAGCAGCTGGCCTGGAGCCCACTCTGTCTACTGCTCACACTGTTCCTGCCCGAGACAGACGCAAACCTGCTTCTGGCTACATAGTCACGGGGGGTACTTGTGCACACCTGGGTGTGTGTGTTCACACACACGCTTTCAGGCCACCAGGATGAATTCAAGTCACAGTTTCCAGACGTCTTCCTGGGTATTTCAGCACTGGGAAACTCTGCCTGAGTTGCCCTCTGCGAAGGGCACGGGTGAGCATTCACATGTCGGAACAAGCTGGCTATGTCCACCCTTTGCAAGAGGGGAGGCGAGGCCCCCAGGGATGCTGATGACCCTGGGTATAGGGCTTCGCGATTATGACTTGGTCAGGCTATAAACAGGGAGCCTTTTTTTTTTTTTTTTAAATGGTAGTGGGCACCAGCTCAAAGATGTCTGCTAAAAAACTCTGTGTTCCCTCTGCTGACTCATTTGGTGGGACTTACAAACCCAGTGCCAACATGTGGCTGACCCACATGACCCTCCGCTGGAAAATAAAGACAGGGTCATTTCAGTTCTTGTGCACAAACAATGGCGGGGCCGCCAGACTCCCTTCCCCTCGCTGCTTTCACCCCTGCCAACAGCTCTGCACCAGGCATGCGATGGGGTCGCCCTGCGTCCTGAGGACAGGGGCCTCAGTCACAAATTGGCACCTGTTTTCTATTTTTGAACCAGGACGAAAGAGTCTTGCTCTGCAGCAGGGGGAGGAACACTGAGACTGCAGGGGGAGGAGCAGCGAGCCTGTGAGCTGTTTTCTCGGCTGAGTCCACAAGTGCCAGCATGATGTCAGCAGAAAGGAGACAGTCTGGGGGCCAGAAACCCTGGACTTTGGCCTCGCCCCGCCACCAGCTTTCCCATCAGCAAAGCCAGGGTGCTGGTCTCGGTGGGGGCGGCAGTAACTCTGGGATCCCCTCTCTGAGCCCTTGTCCACCCGGCCGTCCCAGAGGCATCAGCACGGGCTCAGAGACCCAGCTGCCACGGGTGCTCATGGCGCCCACATGTGGGGCACTTGCTGACGGCTTCCTGTGGGTCCCCGTCTGCGCCTGGTGATGGGGGACTGCTCTCTCTGCCCCCTTGAGTGACCAGTTTAGGCCGACGAGTCGTGAGGTCCCTTCTGGGCTGGGGCACGAACCTGCTGCGGGGGGACCCTCCACGGCCGCTCCCTCCGCCCCCACTCAGGGCAGTTGGGCCATCAAGCTGGCGGCTGCTTGATGAGCCCGCATCACCGGGCAGGGGCCTCTGTTCCCTGACAGCGCACAGGCCACAGGAACAAGGAAGAAGCCTTGACCTGTGTCCTCGGGGCTTGGGGGCTGTCACTTCAGCTTGGCGTGGCCTTTCCTGATTGATGCGTCATTCGCAGCCCCTCCGGTCCTGTGGTCTTACAAGGCTGGGTCTGAAAACGTGGCCATGCCTCCTCAGGTGGAGTTGTCCCTTGGGGTCTGTCACACCGAACACGTCGTTGCAGGGGTTCCCGGGGTATCGGCTGTCAGATCGACTGGTCCTTTAGGACGGACCTTCCCAGCTAGTCAGGGGCAGTGAAGCCAGCATCCGAGGGCGTTGGCCTACGCCCTTCTGGTGCTGGGATCCGAGCGGTCTGCATTCACCTCTGTTTGTGCAACGCTGTCCACTATGAAAAATGACCCGTCACACCGTCGCCCCTTAAAAATGGAGGGCGCAGGGCCGTCAAGGCTCTGGGTTTTATCCCTGACTCTTTCCTCCGGGCCAGCGGGAACCACGAAGCTAAAGCAACGTCTAAAGCGAGAGGAAAGGAAGGCCGCACGTGATACCAGCCAACGGGATCTTACCAGAGAGCCCGGCTTCCCCGGGGGTCCCTCGCCTGGGCCCGGAGCTGGATGGGTGCCGGGAGGGGAGATAAGCGGCCCCTCCTCGAGGTGTCCCGGTCTGGAGAGGGAGCAGAGGTGGAAACCGTCAGTCTTGAGGCTCCCAGTTAGAAAGCCCGAGTGCCGAGTGCCGAAAGGCCTTAGGTGAGCGCCCGCATCACATGGCGGCTCAGCCCCTCGGGCGTCCTCACAGCGCGGTCTGCCCCTTGTCGCTGGACTGGAAGCGCGGGCCGGTTTATCCGCACAAGCTGGAAGCACCTGCAAAGCCGCATCCTCCTCATCCTTCGCAAACCCGCGGCCGTGCCAGCTGCGTGTTCAGCCGGGCGCCCTGCCAGGGGCCTGGGGCCTCCCGGGGCCCACTCACCGCTGGCCACGGCCCCCGTCTCTCAGGGAAGGCCACCCCACTGCGTGCCCCACGCCGCTCCAGAAGTCCACGCGAAGACTCACCCCCGACAGAACCCCGGGCGCTCGGGGGGCTCTCGGGAGCCTGACCAGCCTTTGCAGGCACCGGAGGCCCCATCTTTGAGGCTTTAGGTCCCACGAGACATTTGCCGTAGACCAGAACGCCTTCGTGCGTGGCCCAGACACGTCTAAGAAGTAAGAACTGAAGATGCCTGGACTCTTTTCTTTTGCCATTTACCATTTTTATTTTAAAAATAAATACCCCATAAACACAATTTTCAAAATTTCATTTATAATAACTAATGAATTCAGTGGAGCAAAAGAGTGCAGCGAGCGGCTGCTTTGCACAAACCCATGTTCCCTGAGCTCGCACGTGAACCCACGGGCAGCCTGGACCCCCTTCCAGAGGAGGACGGTGAACAGAGGAGATGTCTCTCCTCCCTTCCAGAGGAGACGTCTCTACCATCTCCCAGCGTGGACCAGTCATTTTAACACAGCGGTGGGATTTCTGGCAATTTTTGTTACTATCCCTTCCCATCCTCTGTTTCTTTCTTTCTATCTAAATTCTGTATTTGGAGCAGGCATTACCATGTCATCCTGTTTTTCTGGTTAAAATAATAACACACCTGCAGCTCTGTTCCCACGCTTTCATATTCTTTATCTCACTTCTACCCCTAGTGACCCACGTGGGGCTGCTACTACTTTACGGTGGAGGAAACAGGCTCAGAGAGGTGATGTGACCTGCCCAGGGTCACACAGCTCCTAAGGGGACGAGCTGGAATGGGGACCCGTGTTTTCTCCCAGCAGGACAACGCTTCATGGAAACACCACCACATGCTCTGAGGGATGAGACGTTCTTAGGAAAATCTTACCGTTGAGATGACACATCTTTAAAACAAAGGTAGACGCCACGAGCCGTGAGGATTTAAGGAGGAGGCGTTCACTCCCCTTGAGAGCGGACCCTGAAAACGCAAGGTTGGCTCTTTCTCCCTCTCCCCCAGCTCAAAACTAAACCCATTCTGGTTGTGTCCAAGTTAAAAGAACGTAAAGGGAGAGGAATTTACTAGCTGTGGGTCATTCAAACACTCTGCAACAATAAAATCATTTCTATGTATTTACTTTGAAGGGTCTAACCTGGGGCTCTCGACACCCGCCTCCCCCGGCTGCACACAAGAGCGTCAGCGTCGCAACGGCGGTCGTGGGCGATGGAAGCCGGCCGGGCACAGCGGACGCTGTGTGATGGCTTCCTGCCGCGGTCAGGGCTGTGTGGTCTTGCTTTGTTTGACATGCGGGGGCCTGAGGCCACGCTTTTCGGCGCCCCCCGAAGGGCACCGTGTGGACAATCTGTCTGATGGTCCTCCTCAGAGGCAGATGCTCCTGGAAAGGTTGGGCGTGGGCCCGGGACTCTGCATTTCCAACACGGACTAACAATGGCCTTGGAGACTGCTTCTCAGCTCTGGCCGCACGTGTAAACCTCTGGGCCTTCAAAGTCCCAGCGCCCGAGTCCCCAAACAGAGCAGTGAAGTCAGAGATGCGTGAGTGGGGTCTGGTGGCTGCAAGGAAGCCAGGGCTGAGAACCTGCCTTTCCCTCCGTTTCAGAGTGTCCACCCGGGCACTGGGAGCCCTCGGCGGGCTCTGCCACAGGTTACGTGCAGCGGCTTCAGTCTTCTGTTGATAACGTCCTTCCTCTCTGCACTGGCCTGGGCTGGCCCTCGGTGAGGTCTCTGCCCTGCCGGGGATGGCCTTGGCCCTGTGACTTGCTCTGGCCAGGGGAACGTGGGCAGACGTGACCCAGTGATGAGTTCTGGGCCAGGACCAGAGAATCTTCGGGGATTCCTGGTCAACCTCTAGCCTCTGCTGCCCGTCCCGGGAACGGCACGCCGCGTGGGAAGCATGCGGAGCCGGTCACCCGCCGCCCAGCAGAGCCACGCTGACTCTGAGCCCGGCGAGAAACTCACAGTGCCACTGGAGGCCTCTGGGGGCTCAGGCACGCGTGTCACCGGGCACCAGGAGAGCACAGCCCGGCTCCTGCGTCGTCTGGGGGCTGGGGACGCGTGGACAGCTCAGCGCGCTGTGTGGCGTGCACGTCACGTGAATGAGACTGGTGCCGCTCTCGGTCGCAGCGTCGCGGCAAGGCCCGTGGAGCCTGCCCCCTCCCTCCCTCCCTGCGCGGGGCCCCGCAGCTCACACCCCTCCCCACGCAACAGCACAAGTGCCTGCGCTCCGACTCGGAACAGGTTTGCGGGGCCTCTGCCGGGTACGCGGCGAACGGCAATTCTGCCCCACTGAATGCGGTTTCTCAACCTTCTCTCACGTTCTCCTGGTGCGGCTGGTGGTTTGTGTCTGCCAGCGTTCTCTGAAAGGGGTTTTTGTGGTACGAGGCAGGAAGGAAACAGGCTCGACTTTGTCACGAAGTGTTCCGGGTTTCAAGGGACACGTGAGGGCGGGTCCCGGCTGTGGGCTTGAGGCGGGGCGGGGAGGAGGCTGCCATCACGGACGGCGTGTGCCCGGACGCCGCCGTGAGCCGATGGTGTTCCGCCGGCTTCCTCACGGGGACCTCGGCACACGCACGAGTCAGTTACTTGCTGACCCTGGAGAGCAGCCTGGTCCTCCTGCTCACGCCTCGTCGTGCTGCGTGGAGGGTGGCGGGAGAGCGAGCACGCCCGTCGCCAGGCCCCGAGGCTGGCCGTCCGCACCGCGGCCTCCGCCTCTGCTTGAACAGATGCCCGGACAGGCCGCCGGCCACAGCTCGGCGGAAATGTCCTCTGCCTGCTGACATTTCTCACGTGGAGTGAAGACGGAGCAAGTGCTCGGAGTGGACGAACACAGAACCTTTTCCTCTGCGGGCAAGTGGGACCTTCCTCCGCGGTACAGGTGATCGAATGAGGGTGAGTGGGACATCAGGACTTGAGGACCTATGGACAGGTGCATGTGGTGAGTCGGATGAAGCTGGCAGGGACAAACAGGCCCTCTGTGACTTCCCTGGGAGCCAGGCAGTGGGATGGAGACGGGAGCAGGAAGCGGGCACCATCGGGGCGGGCGTGCGGCACACAGGCGGGCGACTGTTGGAACCACTATGGGTCAGAGCGGCTGAGTGGGGCCCGTGTGCCCCGCTGAGAGCAGCACCCCAGAGGAGGCTGGGGTCAGGCACTGTAAGAAGCTCACCTGTTTACAGGGGCTTCACCACTATCTATAAGAAATAAACAATCACCATGACCTATAATGATAAAAGGCACCCCCCACCTTCTTTCCTCTTCCAATCAGCGAAGAACTCACTTCCCAGCACACTCCCCCACCCTCCACGATTCTCTCGCCCCAGACAGACTAAGTGGCTCAGGAAGATGCGAAACGGGACCCACGCTCTGAAGCTGTCGCGCTAAAGCTGTGGCTGGGGTAATCCGCGCCCACGGACCTGCTTCTCTCTTCCCTGGGCTGTTGGTCAGTCCTTCTCCGAGGCGTTCTGGAGGCTTGGAGTTGTGCAATCGCTTTCTCACTTGAGAAGTGTCTTGGTAAGAAGTCTGGGTCTGTTTTGGGAGGAGGGTGGGGTGAATGTCAGGAAAAACACAGGAGAAAAACCGTCTTCCTTTCAAAATCCACTGAATATTTTTTTTTTAAGATTTTATTTATTTATTTGACAGAGATCACAAGTAGGCAGAGAGGCAGGCAGAGAGAGAGGAGGAAGCAGGCTCCCTGCTGAGCAGAGAGCCCGATGTGGGGCTCGATCCCAGGACCCTGGGATCATGACCTGAGCCGAAGGCAGAGGCTTTAACCCACTGAGCCACCCAGGCGCCCCTAAAATCCATTGAATCTTAACCCACGTAAACGGCTTCTTCATTCCTGTCATTTTGGAGACTCACAGAAGACCTTTGACGGTACCTTCCGCTCACTTGCATCGTTCCTGTGGGCTCAGGATGAACTGTTTCAGGGCAGGAAGCTGGGAGGCAGGGGCTTCGCCTGGACCCGGCTCCACAGCCCGCTAACACTGCAGCTTAAACCAGCCCCACATGCCAGACAAGCCCCGGGAAGACGGTGCTGAATGGAAGTCACCACAGCAAGCGGGGATTTCTGCTCGCTGAAGTGCGGTGCCCCGAAGGGAAACTGAGTCAAGGAATATTAATTACTTCTGGTACCTTTAGCCCTGGTTTGGTCCTTACCCATGGTGGCTCCTTGAGATTAATTCTGCCGCTGAGGGGAGGCGGGGCCACGCCGGGCACCGAGGTCGTCTTGTGTCTCCCAGGATTGCCCGTGGAAGTGGGGCCTGCGGTGACCCCTGCCCGCACACACCGTCTCCCCAGAGAGGTGAAAAGGCCGGACCTTGCTTCACTCCTCGCCTTTGCCCAGGTTTTTGCAGAGATAAGTGTGAACCCTGAAAGGTCACACCACAGGCTCCAGAGGCATGGAGAAGGGGTTTTCCCTGGAAAAAGCCAGTTTTCCTCGCTCTGCCAGTCTGCGCAGAGACACCGTCCCATCACCGTCTCTGTGCCTTCAGCACGTGCCCCGGGTACTGGCCATGAATGTCAGGGGACCCTGTTCCACTAGGTCGAGCTGGCTTGGCGGGAGAGGGGGACACCCCAGTGGAAATTAGAGGGGTGGAGGGAGAGGTGCTGAGGCCGTCTGAATGCACAGAGGACTCGGGGGGGTCACGCCCGGAGATGGACTCCTAGTGGCTGAGCTGCCCACTGCAGCCAGCCCTGGGGACGCCTGGGGAAGGCAGAGGACCCCCCATGGGGGAGAGGTGGCTCGTCCCCCCACCCCTAGTTTTTATGAATGCATTGGTCTCTATTTGAATTTCCTCATGTAAGCAAGTGAACAAGACAAAAATTCAAAACACCTGGTAGTTTGAAACGTACTCATTAAAAGAAAAAATCCCGCTAATAAGGACGCTAGCAGCAAAGATGAGGTCCAGATGAAACGCCGCTGCCGGCTTAAGTGACGAACTCTCATCCCTTTCTTCTCTTCCAGTGCAGAAAGGGGAGGCTCGCCGCAGCTTAAAGTCGACTAACGCGGATTTTCATCATTGTTATCCTAAGCAGAATCACTGTTATCATTGTAATAACGTTTGCCCGGCGTCCCCGAGGTGGGCTGTGCACATGGCGACCACGTTGTCTGGGCCAGGAGTCTGGAACGTCACTGGCCCGACAAGGAGGGGAGGCTTCTCGGGGCCTGGGGGGCGGGATGGCCGGGACCCCTGGTCCAAGGGGTGGTGGGCAAGCCTCCTAGACCTCGGGCGTCAGGACTGGGAATGCCACCGCGTCTGACGGAAGGGGTCTGCTTTCCTAAACGCTCGTGAGAGACCACATGTCCACCTCGGGGCCACCATCAGGACGGTCAGCACGGCGTCCAGAGTGACGTGCTTGGTGGAGGCTTCTCGAAGCCTGCGGCGTTTCTCTCCGTGCTCCCTTCAGAGAACAGGGTGAGAACAACGTCACCAAGGCGCAGGGGAACCGGGAGGAGCCCAAGATGAAGGATGACGGAGAAATGGGCAGAGGGCGAGGGTGGGAGGGCCCTGTGCGGGTGTGGACGGGGCTGGAGGAACGAGCGACGGAGGGTGGTGAGCACAAAGACAGCCGCCGTGGCGGCCACGGTCTGCCAGCAGTGACCAGTGCTGGGGTTCCCCTCCTCGGAACCTCCCAGCCCCCCGAAGCCACCACCGTCATCACCCGCCTCACAGGCCAGGGAAGGACAGGGCCGCGTGGCAGGGACGGAGCAGCCTCGAGCACACTCGCGACTGCGCCGCTGTCCTGGACAAGCAGCCCGCCAGCCGGGCGCCGAGCCCCGTGATGTCTGAGCCACACGCCTGCCTGGAGTGTCACTGCTCCCACGGGAGCCGGACCTCTGAATCCCCGTCTCAGCGGCAGGGGTGTGGGCGAGGACTTGCGTGGGGATAGTGACGGGCTTGCTACGCTAGGGAAGGGCAGGAACTGGATCCCAGGGACACACAGCCGGAGTGGGACAGTGGGGTGTGGGTGGAACTCCGTGCTGGCACCCAGGGAGGGGGTCTGTCCGTGGTTGTGACAATCTGTCTCGGGTCTTCGGATCTCACAAGCTCCCCCTCTGAGCGGGAAGCCAGCCTCGCCGCACGGTGTTGTCGGCATTCAGGGCTTTCCTCCGCTCGCTGTGCTAACCCGGCCAGGACTCGGCGTGCGGTAGGTTGCGGCCGCAAGCCCTCGCTCAGGGCTGTAATCAGCCTTCAGCGTGTCCCAGTGACGCAGGCCAGGCTGGGGTCACCAGGAGGCCAAGCTGTGCGAGCAGAGCACTCACAAGTTCCCGAATTCGCCTCTCGCCTCGCGAATGCCCCAGGAGTCCCCCCTCGGAGGCCGGAGGCGCGGCACAATGGATTTGGCAGCTGGGAAACCGATGAGAGGCTGGCGGGGGTGGGGCGGGGTGGCAAACAAATGTATCATCAGGCAATTACAGGGTCCGTGGGTTTAAGAACGTACCACACTGCGTCCTTCACCAGCAGTGGGCGGAAAGACAGGGAAAAAATGAGAAGCAGCTTGAATCTGTTCCCCGAGAGATCCCAGGCGGGGCTAGTTCCCGCTGCCGACTCGGTGTGAGCGGGCACGGGAGGCGGAAGCACGCCACCGTCCTCGCTCACAGACTTTGAGGGCAACAATGGAGAGCAGGCAAGGACTCCTTCAGGACGCATTTCTACGGAGGCCTGCAGCCTGTGCTGCTTCCCTGTTGGGAGCCCTCCAAATAACTCGGAGGCCCATTCACCCATCAGATGAGGAGTGTGCAGGCTTGTATCTGGCCTTGGCTGACCGCGTCCGAGGCCATGTCCGGGGAGGGCTGGAGGGGGCTCCCTCTGGTTGCCGCTGTGGGATTCTGGATCAGCTAGTGCCTGTGCCCCTATGGTCTCTTTGGGATCGGCTGGCGTGTTCGGGGTATGGGCTCTGGAACCACGCTGCCCAGGCTGAGATCTGGGTCCTCACCTCCCTGCTGTGTGTCCTTGGGAAAGTCCGTTGACCTCTCTGTAGCTCCGTTTCCTTGTATGCCAAGCAGAGTTTCTGAAAGCACTGTGTTCTGTGATCGCGAAGATGAAATGGGACAGGTTCGCCCTAAGTGCCCCAGTCGTGGCCGCCAGGGAAAGCCATCTAGAAGGCTACGTTTTTCTTCCAGGTGTCACTATCTCTGTTCGGATGGGACCCACCGACCCACTGACAGGCAGTGCTGGCCGGCTGCCCTGAGAGCCCAGCTTCTCCCTGTGGAACAGAAAGACCCTGAAGCGGGAACAGGCAGAACCAGGAAAGGAAATTCACAGGAAAATACCCTAAGTCTTTGGTGAAACAGTGTGCATCTTACTCCCTGGGCTGTTGAACCCCGAGAGGGGTGGGGCTACCCTGGGTGATGCCGGAGGAAACATCTCTGGGCCGCTTCCTACCTGGGCTGGTTTCCCCTTCCGACCTCACTTGGAGTCGAGTCTTGCCATTTCTCTGGGATATTAGCCTGTCTTGTCCGGGGTCCCTTGAAACAAGGGTTCTAGCATGATGCGTTGATTTGGGGGATGAGCTCAGGAACACAGTAAGGTGGTGGGCAAGCGGGAAGGAGACCCAGAGAGAGGAAGCAGCCAACCCGGAGGAGACGCGGGGAGGGGGGGTCCTTATCAAGCAAGTTAGTCTGGGAAATGCCATGGAGCACAGGCCTGAGAATTATCCCACCCAAGGAGAATGAGCTGGAGTATTTCTATGCCAACTCTCGTGGCCAGCGGCTGAGGCTGCTCCCAGGGGCGTTAATTCTCTGTATCTCTAGCCGGCCACCGGCCACGAGTGCAGGCAGAACCGGCTCCAGGGGCTTTGGATAGCCCTTTGCCAAGGAGATGTGGTGCCAGGAGCCGGAAGAGGTTAGGGTGCGGGCAGGGCCTGGTGGCATTTAAGCTCTGGCTTTTCCCAGCCTTGGCATCTTCCTCTGCTTTTCTTCCTTTTGTCTTCACCAGCCCAGTGTTCACATGGGGGCCCGCTGCTGTCCTGTGCTTCTATTTTCCACTGTCCTGGATACGTCTTGTGCCCAGTGTATATGCTAAGCTCTTTCAAAGGCAGGTACATGGTTTTCCACATGCTCAGGACACAAATTACATGCACCCGCGTTTGTTCTGCCCCTTATGGCCACTGCAGAATATCCCAAAATTCACTCCTTCTTCTTCCCAAGGGAAAGTCTTCAGCGGATGAATGGCCACATCTATGGCGTGGCGACGGAACAAGGGGTTTGGAGCCCACAGGGCTGGGAAGGTGCCACGGCATGAAAAACTCCAAGGTGGCAGCTGGTGGGACAAGGAGGGATGGATAAGGTGGGGCTCCTGGGTCATGCAGAAGGCAGCTGAGCCGGGGGCTCTGTGTGGTTGTGGAGAAAGGCAAGTAGAGGAGCCGAACTGTTCTGAAATTAGTTTTGATTGTCACTGTGTATCTCTGATTGCAACAGTGTTTCTGAGCTGGAACCACGGAGACTCTGGGCTTATCCGGGCTCCAACCGTGTCTTCCAGAGTACAAGGCGTGGTTGCAGTCAGCATCCGGTAAACGCCGTTGAATGAACACACGGAAGAGGCCATTTATGAACAGTCAGTACGAGAAAGTACCCGGAAGCCTCTGATCCACAGCTCTGCTGCTCACCCGCCTCTATAAAATTTCTAGGAAATGTGCAAGATGCCCTGTTACCTTTGCATTTCAGGTCAGAAACAGATACTGTTCTAGTGAAAGTGTGTCCCAAATAGCCCACGGGACACAGTAATGCCCAGGCTGCTAGATGTGGCGACCCAGCTGTAGGAACCCTGCTGGCCGTGGAATTTAAACTGAGTGATACAAGCCATAAGACAATAGGGAGTGGTGGTTTAAGATCAGTGCGCACCTGTCCTAAGTGCATCTTGGGAAAAAAAAAAAAAGGTCATTTTGTGGGCAAAACAAAAACGCATCTTCTAAACTAACACTCTTAAGAAGCCAAAAGCCGGGAGGGGAGGCAGCAAGGTTCAGGCCTGGATGACACTAGAGCCCATGTGTCCTCACCTTCAGGCCAGTGTCCCTCCCACCATGTCTCCGTGGAGGCTGCATGCACCCCGATGTGTGGCCTCATGCCCCGTCGCCACCTTTGAAAGAGCAGGTGGTGGACGACACAGCAGGATAGGGTCAGCTTCCCAGAGCACCCCGGGTGGTCTGTGTGCATCTTCTTTCCCAGACAAGGAAGCCATTTCCAGACAGAGCTACAGAGCGGGTGACCCTAGTCTCCTGGGCTCCAGCAGACACTGTGCCTTCTTCCCCAGCTGGTATTATGATCATTTTTTCATTTTTGCCATCCGAGGTGTGCTTGACAAAGGCATTACGGTGGGGATATTAGGTAATGAGATTCAACACCTTGGAAAAGGGGTCCCCCTTCCAGAGTCTCAGTTCCATCATCCAAGAAAGGCAGGGGCTGGGCAAGATACTGTGTCAGCCTCTGGTCTCTGATGAGGACGACCAGTGCTGTGGTTTGCCTGGGAAGGTCCCCGAGCATGCCTGTTGCCCGGGGTACTCATGGACCACATGCCCCTCCCCCTCCAAGATGTCCCTGTTTGCATGAAAATAGACACACATCCCTCCGGCTGGTGGAGCAGGGCAGTGCGCTCAGCCATAGCAGGGGGCTCGCCAGCCTGGCTGGCGACAAGGGGGCCCTGCGTGTCAGGCATCCCCCCGAGAGCTGGTTGTTGACACCCACAGCACCTCCCAGACCCCCACTCTCACGGTCAGCACCCACTCTGCATATGTGTCTGCACCAACTTTGGGGCCATGGGTGAGCGAGCCTGGAGAACAAAGCCTACCCTGCCAGGCTCTTCTGGGGACACTGCAGTTGATGCCCATATTCTAGTCCTTCCAGTGACTGAACTGTAAAGACGTCCCCTGTGCCCTGAGTCTGTCCCAGCCCTCAGCACCTGTGACGACCGGGAAGCCGAGTTCCCTGGCTTTGAGTGCATTTCCCTGCTTCATCGTGGGCACCGCCGTGTTGGCTCAGCTACCGTGGGACACAGACGCTCTTGGAGAAAGAGGCACCTGGATTTGGTCACTGCCAGGTCTCCTGCAAGCGTGATGGGTGAACAGGTCACTAGATTCAGATGCCCACCTGAAGAGGGGTGACTAAATGACCCATACCCAGGGAGGCCACGATGAGGGCAGCCTTCTGCCTGGCCTTCCTTCCCCGTCAGACTAGGAGCCTCCTCTCCTGAGATGGGGAGTCTCTCCTACCCCCCACTCTGGGGCAGAGGTGCAGGTATCTGCCTCCCCCAGCAAGCCAGGCCCGAAATATGGCCTGGTGAGCCCCAGCCACAAACAGGGCGCTTGTGTCAACCTCTTGATGTCACCCACCAGGGAACCGTGCCCCAGAGTGGCACGAATGCTCGAGGTACACAGAAGCTGAGTGATGAGCCAGAGCAGAGGCGAGGACTCCTGACTCCCACGAAGGGTGAAACCCAAGCACCCCAGAACCTCAGAACAATGAAGGCCCTTAGAGGTGATAAGATCACCCCGACTCATTTTAAAGATGCGGCAGCTGAGGGTGAGGGCTGGGCTCTCAGTGAAGCGGTTCAGCCTGGTGATGGGAAGTCAGGAGCTCTGTAGGAGGACCCAGTGCCCCATGAGACCTGACAGAGGAAGAAAACACATCCCTGCTGGAACAAACTGAGCCTGAAGCCCACTCTGAAGCCAGAAAAATCTCTAGATTTTTCAGTTACATGAGCCAATCAATTCCCTTTATTGCTTCAGCCAGTTCGGATCTCCTCCACATGTACCTTGACTGATTCACCGAGATGCTGTTTTAAGGTCACACCAGAGCTCGGCGACCTAAGCCCTCTAGCTAAACGAGATACGGCACGAAAAGCATCTATGCAGCATTTAGCACATACAGGAGCTCCATAAAAATTAATAGTTTTGCCTTCCTTCCTTCCTTATTGTATTCAAAGCAATTTCAACGACACCGTCAAAAATTAGATTTCCAGACTGCTCCTGGACAAACACACTCATTAGTCTGGACTGTTTGGGGCTTTTTCAAGTAATTGCATGCCTTGGGAAATATTAATACAATGCCTTTATTTCTCCCTTGAGACAGAATCAGCGACACTAACCCACTTGGAATGCAGGGAAGCACTTGCACACGAGCTACAGGCTGAGTTTAAAATCGGGAACTGGTTATGTTCGGTTAAGATTTTAAGACTTGCTTTTCCACCATTTCATGTGCTGCGCAGGACTCCCAGCGCAAAGGTGGGGGGCCGGCCGAAAGCTGGGTGGGCAGCTCTCCCGTCCACGCTCCCCCCGGCACACACGTCCCACGGGTGGCAGCATGAGCGCATGACCTGCGCCCGTCATGTCAGGACTGTCACGTGCCAGCACAGGAAAGACAGGCTACCAGCATTTTCGCTCATCTCTGCCTGGAAGGCATGTTCACCTCCGAGGCAGACACCGGCGGCAAAGGGCGGCGGTGGCATCTACGGCACTTGTGAGACTTCTCTCCTGGACAAATCAGGGGTTTTCAGACCACAGTCTGGGCTCAAGTTTGTGGGTTCTAATAAGAGCGGCTCTGACGTTTGGTCACGGAACGCACTAGGGGAGAAATGCGGATGTCACTGTGTATCACCGACGCTTACATGCCCTAACAGCCTGGACGCTGTTGCTGTTCCTACTGTTATGGCCCGGGAGGTCCATCTCCCTGACAGTCTCCCCATGCAGACCGTGGGCTTCTCGGTGAGAGGGACCGTGCGTGTGCTCCGTCCTCATTTCCAGCATCGAGCGCAGGGCTGAGAGGCTGGTCGGAACCTGGCTGGCTCCAGTGGGAGATGATGATGCCGCACTTTGTTTTTAGAGACTCACTTCTCTGTTCTAGAGGGGGGGTGCGGGGGTGGAGGGGGAACCCCCAGCAGGCTCCCCGCTGAGCACAGAGCCCCACGGGGGGCTCGATCCCAGGACCCTGAGATCACAACCTGAGCTGAAATCAAGAGTCACACGCTCGGCTGGCTGAGCCGCCCAGGTGCCCTGCATAGCCGTGATCGGGACACACGTCTCCCTGGGAAAGCGCCGCACGAGGCCTCCCTTTGTCGAGGCGTGGGGCCTGCTCTCAGACGGGGACCGCGACCACCCCTCCGCCGGCAAGTGGGGTCTGCCCGCTCAGCTGTCCTCCTGAACTTCAGTCCCACACAGACGCCCATGTGCACGCGCACAAACGCACACTCGGGCACTCATGGACACGCACATGCCGGCACACACACTCACACACACGCGTGTGCAGGCACACACATCAGCCAGAAAGAAGCTGCCTTCTTCCTACTCCCACTCCTCCCCTGTCTCTGAGAAGAATGTTTATGATTTTTAATACGTGGGGACCATGACTAATTAGGCTGCTCGCCCACGCCCCCGAGGCCCCGAGGCGCGGTGACGGGGGCGTTCCAGCTCCCGGGGCACTGAGGCCCCGCATGCCACACGGATGAACTCACGGGGGACGGAGCGCCGGCCCTGCCGCCTGGGAGAGTGCGGTCTTCCAAACCAGATTAAAAGAAAACAAGAACGCGGCCCATCCCGCTTTGAGAAGCACGGAATTAGGCACTTTGCCCAAGTAGGAATGTGGCCCCTTAATTACTATTTGTCGTCAATTAATTGCTATTTGAAATATGGCCCCTGGCTTGTGAGGACGCCCCCGCGCCCCCCAGCAGAGAGGGGGCGACTGTTATGTGCTCGTGAGCTGATCTAACATTCCGGGCGTGAAGAGGTGCCTCAGAGCCACATCCTGGTGGGGGGGGGCAGGGGACCCACAATGGGTTTGGGGCATTTTTCAGTAAGGGAGAGAAAAGGTCCAGGAGCACGTTTCCCAAACTCAGTGAGCACAGGTGAGGGGCACGGGTCCTCCCGGGACCAGGCCAAGTGACTCCCTGCAGGCCCAGGACTGAGGCGGTCTGTTCCTGGCGGTCCCGACCTGACGCTAGGGGCTGGAGTGATCGCATGAGGTGACATGGGCAGGAAACGCCCTCCCCGCGGCAGGTCAGGGGACCCCTTCTTCAGGGGGCATTCACAGGCAAGATGCTTACTCCTGATGGAGAGGAAGGAGCAGAGGGTACGGCGGGCGGGGGGTCAGGAAGTCATTCTTACGGGGGCACCCACGGGCCCACTCACCGGCGGAGGGCCTGGGGCAGTGGCTTCACGGGTCTGTCTCTACCTCCTCCGCTGGGGAGCCCGACGGCGACGACAGGTGCCGGGCCCCCCGCGTCCCTGGACACGTCAAGCACACACATTCGTGCACAAGCTACGACAAGCCAGGGCTGGCGCGGGCAACATGAGGACGCGTTGTTTGTAGTTCACGAGCAAGAGAGTGAAGGTTAGGAAGTGAAAAAGCCAGATTTCTAACTCGGGGCCAGCTGGTTCCAAACCCTGACCATGGGGCAAACCGTCCAACGGTGCAGTTACCTTAACCATTAAGACAAGAGTGTCCCATCTCCCTCTTTGGGGGAGATCTCAATGGAAGGACAACAGACACGGGGGGAAGTGCAGAAACCCCGAGTTCTATGGTTTTGCAAAGCGGGCACAGCTGCGTCCCCCCCACCGTCCTGAGAACTAGAGCGCGGCCAGACTCTGCAAGAGCTGCCCCGTGCCCCCTCCTGCCACCACCCCGTGGAGGAGGGAGGTGGTTCTGGCTGCGGACGAGCTGTCCGCTCCTGGATCCGACAGCGCGCGCCGCTCCCGCCAGCCTCTCCCTGGCAGCTCCCGTCTGGGGGACCCGCGTGGCCGGTGTCGTGGCTCAGACGCAGTGTCAGAGCCACACCGATTCTCAGCACCCCCGCCTCCCCAGACGCCATCAAGAACTCCACGAGCTCCTGCTCATACGTTTTGTTTCGTCCTGTGAGTAGTCACTGAAACATAAAACTGAGAAATCTAGAAACCCACGTAGTTACTGGTTCATTTGGAACAAGAATACACTTGTATTATTGCGAATAACATGTTTTAAATAAAAAAGTGTTTGAATAAATAAATTTAAAATATGCATTCGAAACGAGGGGCGTGGCACTGTTTTACCTTTTCCCAAATCTCTCTGTGTCTCACTGAACAGAGGAGAGCCGGGGGTTCCTACTGGCTTCTTTGGTCAGTCTGCAGCCATGTCATGTCACGGGGCTTCTGGAATTCTCCTCCAGACGCCCATGTGACAAGAGCGGAAAAGCAACTGGCATCTTGCTGATATAACAGAAATTGCCTTGATCTCTCCGACCCCCTGAAAGAGGCTCGGGGACCCTGGCGGTCCCCGGATGTCACTCTGGGAGGGGCTGCCGGCTGCCATTCCAGCGAGCAAGCACGCCACCCCGCCCCCACGCGCGGTGACAGGCATCAGGGCTGTTCCCAGCCTTGGGCTACGGTGGACGCATTTGCTATGGACGCTTCGTACTTGACTTTGGGCGCACACAGATGCACACGCGTGCCCACGTTTGCACACATGCACCGGCAGCTGAGCTGCGTACGTTGTAGAGACAGGATTGGTGCCTCCCGGGGAAGCTGTGTACGGAGGGTTAGCAAGTCTGTTTTCCAAGCTGCTTCCCAACATGACTGACCCAGCGATACACCGGTGCCCATGAGAGCGACTCCGCGCCTTTCCCGGGTTCCCGCCAGGACCGCCGCTGGGGCCCACCTCACACTCTGTGCCCTGTCACCTTAGGTTCCCCGTCTGGGACAGTTTCTTGGACTTTCCTTCTTCTTCATGACCGTGATCCTCTGAAGAGTCGTGGTCGAGGGCTTTGCAGGATGTCCCTCAAATTGGGCTTGTCTGATGTTTGCTTCAGGTCAGAGGTGGTTATGGATTTGGGGAAGAACAGGAGAGAGGTGACATGTCCTTCTCGTCCCATCCTGCCGGGGGTGCGTGCTGTCTCAGACGATGGCGGCCCAGGTCGCTGGGGGGTCTGCCTGCTTCCTCCACAGGAAGGTCCCCATGTCCCCCCCATCCCCGGTACCTCTCTGGTCGGAGGGAGCCGCGAGTACAGCCCACCTCACCACCCCCGCAGGGCGCAAGCCTGCAGAACGTGCGGACGTAGGTCACCGCTGCGCCACAGCCGGGAGATCTTTGAAGGAAGACGTCCCGGGGCTCTGCCACCATTCTGCTTCTTCAGAGACCCGCCCACTGATCTCCGCCTTTGTCGCTGGGTCTTGCCACAGTGACTCTCACTGACGGTGACTTCTCGTGGCCCTCACTCCTCGCACATGTAGTATCTGGAAACCTCCTGCGAGGAAGATTAATCTCTCGCCCACGTATTTATTTAATCAGACTTCTATTTCTATCAGCACAGCTCGTGGATATTTATTTTATTATTTGGGTAATAACCCAACACTCCCGTTTTTTATTTTGTTGCTCAGACTGTTCCGGGTTGGCTGTTGGAAGATCTTCTGGATTAACTCTTGTGTCCTTTTGACATGGTCCATCCTTTATTTTTCAAAAAGACTTTCTCGCTTTCTGGCCCCATAAGATACTCCGGGCCCTTGTATTTCTTCCCGGGCCTGCCTTCGAGTGGGCGCTCCAAGGAGCCTTGACCCAGCTTTCTTCCCCCCACGCAACCTACAGTTACAGCGATGGCGTCCAAGTGGGACGGCTGTAGAGGATGTGCTGATTTCCGAAGGTCAGCGCAACATGTTTTGCGCACAACCTGCGGAGGCTGTACCTCTGTGATGTAATCAAGGGTCTCTTCTGGGTAACTTTTGTTCCGATAATGCTCGTTGTAAAGTCTGTCCAGAGGCTGCATGGTGAAGGCACCCTGTGGCCAGGGACTGGGGCCCTGTGGCCAGTCGGGGGTGGCGGGCGGGAGCGGCGGATGAGTGTCCCGACTGTCCCTCCTGTGTGACTGACGCGCCTTGACCAGGTCACTCCCTCCATGAGAGCAGCGCAGCGGCCCAGGGTCCCACCCACTGACTGGGCCCCGCGGACACCCCCACTCGCCCCTTCACGCCATCCTCAACACGGTCGGCACATTGTGCGGACATGTAAGTAATTCAGCGACGGTGGTCTGTGCCCACACCGTCGCTCGAAACATGTGCAAATGTAGCTGGCCACGGCCCTGTGTGTTCTCCACGGCGCCCGAAGGCTCCTGGTTTCCTTTCCGAGCAGCGGTAACTGGGCTCCCGTGGACACCCTTGCGGTTTCCTCCAGAGTTCCACCGGGCAGTGCCCTCGGCCATCCTTTCCACGAAGCCAACAGTGGGACTGGGGCACGCGGGCCATCTCTCCGCGCAGGGAGGGCTTAGCAATCCGCACCCACATCCGTCCTCCCTCGTGGGGACAGGCGCTGGCATTCACGGGGCCGGGCCCCAGAGGCGGAACGGCTTTCCCGGTTGGTGTTTTGGCAGAGAAGGGCCGCGCGAGGGCGTCTTCGATGCGATCAGCCCGCGTGAACCTCCTGTGTTCTCTGGCTCGGGACCCACGCATGCGTCAGGGGCTGGGGTGGGGCGCCCCACCTGGCAAGGGAGACGTGTGGCTGAGCAGTGCGCATCTCCAGCAGCCTGCGGAGCTCTCTGTTCCCGCACTAGTCCTTACACTGACCTCACGAGGCCCGCGTTGGGCCGCCGTGTTGCGCTGGCGCGGAAGCCACTGGAAATAAGAGTTTATGGCGACAAAGAATCACCACCAAGGTTTCCTCTCTTTGAAAGGCTGGAGCCCTGTGAAAGCCTTTTGCTTATGTGAGGGAGTCCCGCTGGAGAGTGACTTGGGGCGAGGGAGCCAGTCGAGGGACTTAGGATGGTGAATGGACAAACACAGTATCTTTTGGATAGGAAGGTTTACTTGAAGTGTGAGCTCCTCTCTGGCTAAAGAAGTTGAAAAAAAGTAGCTATTATTTATGGAGTGTTTTCCAAGGGCTGGCAGTGGGCTCAGCTGCCTTGAACCATACGAAACTGCCTGTTTTGCAGGTCCGAAGAGGTCAAAGTCAGCAGTTACGTACGGTTCAGACTAACACAGAGCGTCCTTCCTTGCAGCCCTGTGAGAGCTGGTGGCATCCCCGTTGGGAGGACGGGTCGGCTGACACCCGGAGCCGGTGGAGGCGACCTCGGACACACAGCTGGTAAGAACGGCAGAACGGGGACTTACAACCATGACTGCAAGACGCACACTTGAAGCGACCACGACCTAGTGCCCCTGTTACGCACGCTTGTGAGGTGCTTAAGATGGGTCTCAACGCAAGGTTCAGTAAGAACAAGTCACGCAAGCATTCTGTTTATCACACGCGCTACACACACATCCTGACTCGCACACACATCGGAACCAAGTCCGTTACTTTGCGTGAAATCCTCCATACTTGGCTAAGTCTGGGATTTGCCAGGAAGCCTCCTAGCCCCCCGTCTTGCCATAAACCATCCCCAGACCACACCGCCTCAGCCATCAGCACGCAGAGTCCTCTGGCTTCCTGGGTGTCAAACCCACCCACGGACCCCAATTGGATTATAAAGCTCTGATTTTCACTTGGAAAACACAGAAGCCTTCATATGGCCAATTTTTTCTTTTGCACCATAGGGTTATAAAAATGTAGACTTGTGGAGCTCCAGGGAGAGAATCTGGCCCAGCAGGGCATCTCCGGGAACAGGAGGCTGGAGGTCAATCCCATGTGCGGCCCAGACGCCTCCCAAATTCTCGGGTCTGCATGTGTTCGCGTGTGCTGTGGGGGCTGGGCCAGGTCTTGAACATTCTATGTTCGGTCCGGGAGTCTCTGAGGCCACGTCATCTCACTACAAAATGAAGCACCCTCCGGGAATGCCACGTCCTACGGGAGGGGACCTCCTGCAAGACGCTCACCAGCCTCCACGGAAAACTGCGAGGTTTCCACTTATCGCTGTTTTGGATGTGCCCAGAACAAGGCACAAAAGGGTTTTCCGCGACAAGTCACCCCCCACCCCCAGCCCCCCAGTTTCCCTTCAAGGAGACAAGCACGGCTGTCACTTAGTCAGTCCCTGCAAGGTGAGCCCGTATGGGTCAACGCGGATGTGCTTGGGGGCGTGGGGCGCATGGCACCCAGGCAGCGTCTCCGGCACCCCCGCTGTTGCTTCTGCCACGTTCCCAGGGCTGCTCCTGCTCGTCTGAAAGCCACCCCTCTCCCCACGCCCCTTTCACACTCTGCTTTGGAGCCTGAGCCCAGCTCCCAGGACCAAGACCGGTGAAGGACTCAGACCCCACGGTAACTCCCGGTGTCCCAGAGGAGAAGCCGATAGACAAGGCTGCAGCCTTTCCGGTTGTGTGTCTAGAGCACTCAGACTGGGGAAAGGAGGAGGCAGGAGCGCGGCCTCCCACGCACCCACTGCTACCCGATGCCTTTGCACTTGGAATAAATGCGCATTTCCTCCTTGCAGCCTCATGCCCTCTGTCTGGGCTGCTCCTGTCCACCTGTGGGGCCTGTTCGCTGTCCCTCCACCTCCAGCTCCTTCCAGCTGGAGGTTTGCAAAAACGCTGGCCCGGTCGCCCACTTGTTCTTCCGGTGTGATTCACAGAAGTGGCTGTTCTCACCATACAGTCATAGCTCCCGTGTCACCACCTCGGGGGAGCCACCCCTGGCTACTGGGCCTAAGCTAGCCAGTGCAACTGGGGAACGGACCTTTAATTGGTTTCACTGTACTTTATTTAGATCTAAATGGCCCCACGCGGCTGGAGGCTACCATGGCTATCATGCTGGACCTGTGAAGCCAAGCCTGGATGACAGGGTCATTGTTCACAGCCGAGATCCTGCCCCCAGAGACCCGGGTTCCAGTCCAGCCGTGTCCATGACCAGACTCCCTGACTGCCCTGTACCTCGGTTTCCCCAGCCGTTGAACGGGGGGTCTCGCAGCATTCATCCGATAGATGTTTTTAGGATAAGATGAGCCAGTATACAGAAAACGCGCAAGGGGCAGCCTGGCATGCCGGGGACGCCGCAGACATTAGCCATCCGTCTGGACTCCGTCAGAGAGACGGTGGCCGTGACTCCACCACGGGGCTACTGGTTTCTAGTGGGAGGCTTCAAGACTCCAATGTCCAAAATAAGAGTGGATTTCAGGCACGAGGAAGGTATTTTGAGGTGTCTAACCCCACGGTACCAGCTAGTAACCGTGGGCACTTGTGAGGTGACACACTCGGGCCCCAGACCCCCCAAGAGTTATCTGCATAGCATGGGTCGGGGGCCGGGTCTGGGCGTCTGCTGGGTTCTCCGTCTCCACGGATGTCTCAGGAGCAGCAGGCTGGGCTGAAGGGGCTCATCGATGCCCTCACTCTTCAGAGGAAGAAAAACTTTCAGGGGACAAGGACGCTTATCCGGCACCAGGACCTCTCAAGCTGGTCCAGGGACTGTAGCGACGGTGTGTGTTCTGCCTGGGCTCTCTGTTCCTGAGGACCTGGAGAAGCGGGCATGTCAGCCCTGCTTCCGCCTCCTCGCCAACCCCTCCGCCCCCAGCCAAATCCTCCTTCCTGCCATGGTGGTCACCCTCCCCGCCCCCGGACAGAAACGATGAGGCCAGGGTCTGGAAGCGGTCGATTCCCCAGAATGACGATGGCATCACACTTTCCCTTTCCAAGCCAGGCTGAGGAAAAGGTCGCTCTGAGTCACTGCTCTGCCTGTCCCTGACCAGGCTGGCTGGGGGCCCTCCCTTGTGTGAAAAGCCAAGAAGGCAGCTTCAGACTTTCCTGCCACATCACCGGCCCCCGTGTCTGCCCTGGGCCCACAGATCGCTGGAGGCTCCCAGGGGATGAGGGCTCAGTCCGCATGTCTGCGTTCCCTCCTCAGGGCCGCCCCTGTGGACGTGGCCATGGTCATGATCCCATTTTACAGACTAGGAAACTGTAAGGAGAGGAGGAAAAACAACACATCCTGGGTCCTCCACCAGGGAGCAGCGGGGCCAGGATGCCAGCCCTGCACACCTAGACGTTGCCCAGACCGCCCTCCCTGCACCCTGGCCAGCACCAGCTCCACCTGTGGGGACAGCATGTGCCACTGGTGGGAACCGGGTCTCCTGGGTCAGGAGTTCAGGACGGGCTCAGCTGGGTGGCTCTGGCTCAGGCTTCCCCTGGATACTTGAGTGGGCATCCGAGATGTCACACACACACAGTGTCAGTGTCACATGGACCCTGACAGGATGGTGCCCCGGGGCCCGCATGCAGCCCCGTCATAAGGCTGGGAGTTTCCACAGCGCGACAGGTTGGGTTCACCTCCCACGGGGAGAGAGGGAGCCCCCATGGGTGAGTGTCCTGCGAGACCCAAGAGGAAGCACCAGCCCCCCTGCAACCCGATCTCTGGCCCTGGCTGTGGTGGCCCGGGAGCACTATCGTCCCTCCCTGGGGGGTGGGGGGGTGTTGCCCTCTGTCTGGAGCTCCGCCGCCTCTTCCAGCGAGAATCCCAGCGTTCTCAACAGTATTGTGCTGAGCGATGATAATGTAGTTAATGCCTAACACGTAGGGAGAACTTGTTACTGGAAACGGCCAAGGGCTTAGAATTTTATACTATTTCTTCTTCCTCCTCCTCTGCTACTACTATTATTACTACTACTACTATTACTTCTTCTTCTTCTTTTTCTCCTCCTTCTTCTTCTTCTTACTATTTCTTCTTCTTTAATTCTCTGTGAAATGATAATTTCCAGTCCAAGAGGCAGAACGATGGGCCCAAGATGATTTAATTAATAATTAAGTGTGAATATATGGGTTTTTAAGGGGATTTATTGCAAGGAATTGGGAATTGGCTCCCATGATTGTCAGGACAGGCTAAGCCATCGGGTCTCCCGGGGCGGGTGCACAAAGCCCCCTCAGGAGCTAGAACTCCAGGGGCACAGCCCCAGTGGTGTCACCCATGGATGGGGGGGATGCTCTCTCCCTCTCTCCCTCCGTCTCTGTCTCTCCCTCTGTCTGTCTGTCCATCTGTCTCTGTGTCTGTTTCTCTCTGTCTTGGCTTAAGCCCTTGCTTGAAGGCATCTAACACCTGCCATGCAGCCGGGAATCAGTGCGGCGGTAAGAGAAAGCCTGTGTCTTCCAACGACTGTTGCAGTGCTCAGGAGTGCCCTCCGGACAGAGGCCTGTGCCAGGGTCGCCCCCCCAGCCTGTGTGTGGGGCTTTCAACACCCCAGTCCAGCGAGCCCACCATTCCTGTTTACTGATGAGAGAATAGACTCGGGGAAGCCAAGAGGCCCACGCCGCTGGAAGGCTGCAGAGCTGGACCTCACAGCCATAAGCCAAGGTACAGATGTTCTTAGGACGGGCCCAGGCTGATCCCAGAGGTGAGCCCCGGGATCATCAAACATGGCGGTGCCCCAAGCCCCCAGCCCCAGTGCCCCCCCCCCCCCCCCCTGCGCCGTGTCCTCCCTGCCCGGGAGCTGACCATGGCCCGCTCTTCTCTGCACTTGGCACCTGTGTGCGTGGCCGTGAACAAGAAAGGAGGCCCTCCCTGCTTTTGAACTCTATGAAAGACCATCTCAGCATATCCGTCGTTTGTGGCCGCTTCTCTCACTCGTCACTAGTCTGTGTGAGGACTTTGGTTCCTTTGAGCACTTTAAGGAAATGACAGCCATGGGCAAACCAGCCAAGGCCCCCCTGGGCCTGTATTGAAGCCGAGCTTAATTCTAAGCCCCCTCTGGCAGGCTGAACTCTCGGGCCAGTTTCTCAGGCAGGCCACACAGGGACACACACGGCACCAGGAAAACATCGTCACGCCACGGCCCCCGCGCCAGAGCCCTGCGTCTCCGGGGCGTGAGTTCCAGAAGATAACTTGACTCAGACCCAGCGGTTTGGAATCAACCCGCTCAGGACCCGCGGCTAAGAGGCACAGCGAAGTCCGTCCTCTCAGGCAGCCCGGACTGACAGGGTTGCCGAGGGTCCACGAGCGTGGGCAGAACTTCTCAGCAAACAAGGGACAGCCCAAAGTTCCCCAGTGTGCTCTAAAATGGCCTTTTTATTGCTACAGATTGCAGGCTCGTGGCAAAGCCTGGGCTGCCTTCCCATGCCTCCTATCAAATCATGTCTCTGTGTCATGCTCCTTTTGTTGATGATGTCATGACATGGCCCATCAAGTCTTAATTGAAACCATGGCCGCAATGTTCGCTTCCTTTAAACCGTGAAAGCCAGGGCTTTGGAGAGGTCCCTTCAGAGTCACAGATGCTCAGGAGAAACAGTTGTGGGTTTCTAGAGGGATCAAGAAGTTCTCAGAAGCGCTGGGGCGGGGAGGGACTCGGGGCCCTGGGGGGCTAAGTGGGTCCCTCAGAACGCAAGCTTACTTGGAAATAGGGTCGTCACAGATGTCGTTAGTTAGGATGAAGTCACACTAGCACAGGGCGGACCCCTGATCGAATATGACCGGGGTCCTTAGAGGGGAGCCCTGGGGAGGACAGAGACACAAAGAGCAGGGAAGGACGGCCCCACCAACACCTCGCCTGCAGACTTTAGAGCAGTGAGACAGCAAACATCTGTGGTTCAAGACACCCAGTTTGTGCTGCTCACAAACCAATTCCCGGTCACTTTCCTCTGACTCACTAAGGGGCCATGGTCTCCATCTGCCGGTGGTCCCAGGTCACACCTGATGTCTGTGGTGTGGCACAAGCTGGTGGCCAGGGTTACAGGACTATGCTCGGAGGGCACCAGGGTGTGAGCGGCTGTGAGCACAGGGGCACATGTGTGGGTGTGAGTGTGTGTATGCATGGCCATGTGTGTGTGACAGCGAGTGCATGTATGTGTGTGTGTGTGACCATAACATGAGGGAACACATACTCGTTCCCACAAGGAAGGTGAAAGACCACGATCTTGTTCCACGAATACAAGGTTTTCTCCTGTTTTGCTCATGTAGTCATGGTCCTTTTTCATTTCATTTCAATTTTTTTGAACTTTTTAAAAAATCAATTAATTTAACATATAGTGTATTATTAGTTTCAGAGGTAGAATTTAGTGATTCATAGGCCAACAAATTAAGTAATCTGGAAGGAATAGATGCACTCCTAGAAACATATAAGCTATCAAAACTGAGCGAGGAAGAAATAGAAATCCTGAACAGACCCATCACCAGCAAAGAAGTTGAAGCAGTCATCAAAAACCTCCCAACAGGGGCGCTTGGGTGGCTCAGTGGGTTAAAGCCTCTGCCTTCGGCTCCTGTCATGGTCCCAGGGTCCTGGGATCGATCCCCGCATCAGGCTCTCTGCTCAGCAGGGAGCCTGCTTCCTCCTCTCTCTCTGCTGCCTCTCTGCCTACTTGTGATTTCTGCCTGTCAAATAAATGAATAAAATCTTTTAAAAAAAAACAAAAAACCTCCCAACAAACAAGAGCCCAGGGCCGGACGGCTTCTCAGGGGAATTATACCATACATTTAAAGAAGAATTAATACCTATTCTTCTGAAACTGTTTCAAAAAATAGAAATGGAGGGAAAACTGCCAAACTCATTCTGGGAAGCCAGCATTACATCGATCCCCAAACCAGACAAAGACCCCCAACAAAAAGGAGAATTACAGACCAATAGCCCGGAAGAACACAGAGGCCAACATTCTCTCCAAGATACCAGCCAACAGACTCCAACAGTCCATTAAAAGGATCGCTCACCAGGACCAAGGGGCGTTTATGCCTGGGCTGCAAGTTTGGTTCAACATCCGCGAATCCATCAACACGACACCACGTTAATAAAGGAAAGGACAAGACCCATATGATCTTCTCATTTTTCACTTTAAGCATTTCTCATTGACTAATCCCTTTTCCTTCCCATTGCCTTTTGCTATCGTGGTAACATACACATGTCATAAAACTTGCCTTTCTGACCACTCAGTGCTGTGCCATTTGGTGGCACCTAGCCCATTCCGAAAGTAT
The DNA here is from genome assembly GCA_004024625.1 of Mellivora capensis. Taxonomy (NCBI): domain Eukaryota; kingdom Metazoa; phylum Chordata; class Mammalia; order Carnivora; family Mustelidae; genus Mellivora; species Mellivora capensis. The sequence goes on from PISX010006190.1 coordinate 58,770, forward strand.
GCAGCTACAACCTCAGCCCTGTCCCATGCTCATGTCCCAAGAGGAGCCTGCACCCTCCAGCAGACATCCCATCCACCTTCCCCAGCCTCTGGCCCCTGCTTACCCATGTCCCCTGTGTGCCCGTAGGCCGAGAGGGACCAGGGAGGAGGAAGCTCTAGGTGGAGGGTGACTCGCTCTCTACAATCATCCGATGTTGCTCATCATAGAAGTGGCCAAGCTCCGCCTGAGCCGATCTGGGCCAGGCGAGCACCGGGGTATGCCACCCAGCCCCTGCTCCAACATGGGGCCACGGACTGCTGGGGGCAGTCCTGCTTGCTCCAGCTCAGACCCCAGGACAGTCCCAGTATGTGGGGGGGGTTGTGGTGAACTCATCCTTACCCATGACACGCTTACCGCGCCAGAGGTCGGAGAGCACGGCACAGGATCTAAAGCAATCAGCAGCTCACAGTTCTGCAGACAATGACCTACCATGCCGGCAGAAAGGCCACCGAGGACAGAACTCAGGAGCCGCAAGCATCAGCTAACATGTTATCTTGCAGACACGCACCAACAAAATAAAACTGCATGTCTCATGATGTTCTGGTGACGTTCTCACAACTTTCCTTAGTGATACGAATCCAACAAGAGTAGATTTCAGGGATATCAAGGCACTTGGTGACTTAAGATGAATGGAACCAGTTTAGGGAAGAAAGAAAAACAGCGTGTCTTAAACACCAAAACCCTAAAAATGCTTATCCCAGGAAGCCAGTGACCTCTGTGGACAGGCAGCTGGACCGCAGGGTCACTCTGAGCCGCGGAACGAGGACAACGTCTCCGTTACAAAGAAAGCAATACCAATTGGTAACAATTAGAGACGGATCAGTTAGGTGGGGGAAAGTTCAGATCCCCTCTGGGGTATATTTAGATATCCTCCCCAGAGCAAAGGGCCCGTTAACCTGGGACTGGCTGTCGGCTCCCCCCATCAGTGACCCGACCCAGGCTCTCTGCAAGGAATTTCACTGTGGACGACTTGACTCAACATTATTTGTGACTATGTCACCGGGGACACATTTTTTCCAACTCTGAAGCACTGCAAACCCACTGCCTCCAAGAAGCAGGCAGACACTGTGGACTAGAGAAGGGGACTGGAGGCAGACAATAAGGGGTGGTGGGGACTATGGCAAACTGTCAGCCCAGACTTGGCCGAAAGTGACAGTCATGGCTGGGTTGCAGACCCTCCTTTCCAGACGGGAACACTGGCCCAGTGTGGCGAGATCTGCTGAGTTTATCCAGAGCGACAGGACAACTGAATTTATATGTGAAATGTCCCATTTTTAAAGCAGTGTGGGCCAACAAAATAAGCCTGTTGCAGCTGAAGGCATCGGCACCAAAGTCACAGGGAATGACGGTGACTTCTCTCTCTGCACTGACCACAGCCTCCCTTCTCCCAGGTAAGGGTGGCCTTTGGCACTGGGCAAGATACAGATATGTGGTCTGCCCAGTGCCTTCCAGCTAGGCCAGACAGCATCCCAGCCCTGCACCTTTGCCTGGTCCGTACCCCATGCCAGGACGCCCTTCTTGACCCTCTCTAAATGCAGCTGGAGTACAATGTCATGAGGGAGGCTGTCTGTGTGATTTGTGAGAAGGACGTCTGTGACTCTGCATGGCGTTCAGACTGGACTACTAGCTGGCCTGGCCCCCGGAGACCTGGCATTCCCAGTGCTGACCCCTTTCCCTATAGGGGCTTTCCTCCTCCAGTCACGAGGATATACTCATCCCCCCACCTTCGAGACAACGTGGTCTTATTCACTTTAGGAAGTCAATGCCTTTGACCTAAGCTGCCCTTCTCAACATGGGCTCCGCCTCAGGCCCGCCCAGCACCGCTGTTACAGGTGTGATGCTCGGATCTCGGGTTGGAGCCTCTGGGGAGGGGTCCCAGCACCTGCGCATTTATGAAGCTCCTACAGAGGTCTCTGGCTTGAAGCTCAGGCATTTCCATGAAATCCGAATCCCCCCCTCCTGCCTCCCTAAAAATGTCTCATTTTGTGTCTGCTCACTTGATACTTGGGACCCAAACAAAGCCAATTAGAGACGACCCCTCAAGGTCAGGGACCACATTTCAGCACCTCTGACGGCGCGTGGTTCAGGGAACGTTCGGGACAGGGTCTCCACGTTCCGAACGACCCGGGTTCTTGGCGTGAAGCTCTTGTTGGAAGAGAACCGTGGGCTGCCTGGCTCATAAGCTAACGGAACCTCCCTCCGGAGAGGCTCGAACCTGAAGCCCACATAAGGATTTAGAAGGCGCAGGACTACGGCAGAGTCTGCGGGAGTAAGAGACAGCACTCACCAGAGGAGTCGCCTTGCTCTGGGACGGGAATGCTCTCCACGGGGCTCCAGCCACTTCTGGACGCGTCCGCACGTGGGGTATGGTCCCAGGAGCAAACAAAGCCAACGCAAGGACCAGGACCAGCCTCGGGGCTCAGATGCAAATCCAAGGAAGCTCCGGTGGTGGATACCATGACGTTCTGGAAACCAGACACCACAGATCATCCCATAGCAATGTCAAGCAGAGGTGGTGCCCCAAACCCTCCCCAGTCCCTGGGTTCAAATCCTAGAGGCTGACTGTGGTTCCAGACTTTATCTTCTTTTTGGTGGCACACAGGGTCACCTGCACGTAAGGTCAGGGCCACCTTCCAGCACTTCAGGACGGCGCGCGGCGCGTGCCCGCTGTCTGTTCTTCAGCTGCCGTTTCCCGCTCACCTTGCTGAACTTGATCTTAAAGTGTGTAAGGAACGGCTACTGAATTCTGTCCCAGATTTTTTTTTCCTCAGACAGTAACTGCCCATAAACCAATCTGGGTGAGCAAGTGGGGGGTGTGAACTGCAGAGTAACATACGTTCAGAGGACAAGTGACACCCCTCCCCGGGCACGTTCCGTGAACACTGCGGGGTGGCGAGCCGACGCAGGAACCTCCCGGCTCTTTGGCTGAAGGCTCACAGGTCCCCGTGGGCTTTGCGCAGAGGTCTCGTGCCCACTTTGCATAAAGCAAATCTTGTTTGCATCCTTCGCCTTATCTGTTCTCTGCCAACTTCAAAAGCCCGAGCGAGCACTCTCCCCGGAGGGTACAATTTCCAGGGTGACAGATGCGAGAGCAAAGCAACTTGAGGTCAGGGGCAAAAAGAAAACAGTCTCTCATCTGATTAATGGCTTGAATTTAATTAGTGGGGGAAAAGCTCAAATCAGACAGTGTGTGACTTGGTCAGGCCCCGGGTCCCTTCTTGCAAAACTGCAGAGTGGCAAAAGGGTGGGCAGGCCTGGGAAGGCCGACTTGCTGCCTCCAGGCAGGTCAAGAGGAGGCGAAACAGGCTGGTGATGCTCCAACCTCGTGGTGAGAAGTGTGGTTTTAGGGTTGTAGATTCTGAGGTTTTCGAAAATGAAATAAAGTTTTGAAGATACGGCAGCGGCACGCGTTCACCCTCCAGCCCTCTCACCCTGTGAAACGGGAGGAGCTGACTTAGCTTCTAGGAGTCCGGGTTGAACATTCTTACAACTGTAAAAGGGAAAGCGGGCAGGGAAGCTGCCTTCTCAGGATTAAGTCTGGCTAATTGAAACAGGCCTCACATTTGCTCATTCGTTCCACGAGCGCCCACCGCTACTGGGGCGGCCACAGTGTCGGGCGTGAGCGGTTCAGACAATCCCCCTGAGAAGGCTCCGCGGGCCCAGGGAGGGCAGTGACTCAGCCAGGTTCACGTCCAAGTGCGCGGCTGTGTCCTGATGAGCATCTCGCTTCCGGAAGCCCGGCCGCCCCCCTTGCACTGGGTTTCCCCAACGGCACCCCGTCTAAGAAACCTGCATCCCTAAGATTGCAAAACGGGTGAATGGGTGATCGTATTAAAAAGGGTTGTATTTCAGAGGCATTTAGGGCCCTGTTCGTGACCAGGCTGCACCTCAGAATTCCCTGGAGATATTTTTTAAAAAAAAGGAAGGAGACCACCCCCCCACCCTCTCTCTAGATAGACGCAGTGAGTCACTTTTACGTGGAGGTGGCTCTCACACTCCAATCCTCCTCCAGAGCTTCCCTTGAGCCTGGCGGCCACAACGGCACTCAAACTGGGGTGCAGAGGGGACAGGTGGCTCAGTGAGCTCCAGCACGGCTTAGCTCTGGGCCGAAGACCACGTCCCAGATCTCTGGGCCATGCCCCGGTGGGGAGCACAGTTCTTCTGCTCTTGGGTCTACTGAGGGAGCCCTGGGTCCCTCAACACCCTGCCTCTCTGTCCCCTCCCAGTCCTGTCCCGTCCCATCTCCTGATCTGCTCTGCACTGTCCTTCCCAACCCCAAAGGCCCCAGCGTCTCTCTGCCTCCTGAACCTCTTTCAGTCCTTCCTGCTGACCTTCCCCAGCCCCACCCCACCTACGCTTCTTGCTGATCACAAAAAGCCCTTTTCATGTCCCCTGGTTTGGACTTCCATTTCCCGATTGTTTCAAGTCCTAGGACTTTCCTGCATTAGGAAATAGATGTCACTAAGGCACAACGACTCCAGCTTGGGGACTCCATGTCTGAGGTTTGAAAAATAGAGTTTTCATCCTTTATGCCTGTGAATATCCAAATAGGGACCAACCCTTGTGCATTCAACATGTGACCCCATCATACAAACTTTCTACATGCTATCACCTCTTCAAACAAAAAGGTGTAGCACACTTTGGTTCAAAAAAGACCCTCTTAGGTATTGGATGAATGGATGGGTGGATGGATGGATGGATAGACGGACAGACAGATGGATGGATGGATGGATGGATGGATGCAAGGACGCACAGATGAATTGCTGAGAGCCCCAATTCTGGGGGCATATGGATCTGGATTTGAATCCTGATTGAGCCACTTACTAACTGGTGACGGGTTGTGCAACGACTCTGCACCTCAGGTACGGAGGGTCAACTTTAGAGGGTGTTGGCGAATATGAAATTAGATAATCTTTGTAAGAACCTAGCAGAGCGCCTGGCCCAAAGCAAACAACCAATTTTCTAAGCTGAAAACAACAACAAGTTAAAAGACCCTCTTTCCGGGCCCCATTTCTGGAGAGAACAGCGGCTCTAATGATCGTGAACAGCTTCAGAGTTCCGTATAAATGTGGACTAAGTGTTTTTTATACCGAAAGGATCGTATTTCGTATACAATTCTGCAACTTCCTTTGTTCCTTAACGAAATATTTCACCCCCACTATCGCATTCACAATATCTTGTCCACATCGCTTCACGGAGATAAGTCGTTTTAGGTGTTTTCATAATATTTCATCACACGAGTAGTCCACCGCATGAAGAGCCCAGTGGAGTCTGGGCTGTTTCTAATGTCTTATAATTCTAGGTTCGATGACGATCCTTGAACACAAGTCTTTGTGTTCATTTTTGAGTGGGGCTGACAATTGCTGGGAATGGAATTTCTAGGTAAAGCTGATAAGGGGTAAGGTGACAATTTAATAAAAAGTGCCAAACTGGCTTTCCCAAAATGCATTCCCAACATGCTTTAGAGGACCTACGTCCCAACACCCCACTGAACTAGGAATGTTTTGGTCTTTTCAATTCTGGCCAATCTGGCCGACAGAAATCAAGTCCCCTTTTCAAACGTGTGCCTGCATTTGATGACTAACCGCGGCAGGCCTGTTTTCCATGTAGATGGGCCACTTGTGTGGTGTTTTTGTGAAATGCTGATTCATGTCCTGCCCTTTGCTTGTTTTTCTCTTTCAGCCGTTTATACTTTTCGCATCGATACGGAATTGTGCTTTTATCGTGCGGATCTTAATCATACACCTGCCACAGGGACTACAAGTTCCCAGTTACTAAAATACCTCTCAATCTCCCATGACAGATCTCTATGAAACACGGTCCATGTTACTCTGTTAACAGAGGCCACTGAACATAATTTAACGTCTTACTGATGACCCATAACCTGGCCCTTCTTCACGATCTCCCAAAGTTTGTTCCGTTATTGGTCCTCTAATAAAATGGCCTTTGCCGTACTTTTGATTACTTTTCTCTCCTTTGTTATCTTCATATTAAAAATCATTTTCTCCCCCAACTTCCCAGATGTGCTCTTCTCTCTCAGCTACCGCTGGGCAATCCGAGTCTATCAGAATCGTGCGTAAAGGAGGACTCACTGGGTCACGGATGGGAGCCTGTGCTCCTTCCTACTCAGAAACCACAAACCCAGCAACACTTCAGAATTCCGAGTCATTTCGCACTCTCTTGCTAATCTTGTGTTTTTCAGCTAGTTAAGAGAGCTTAACGTTTGAAACCACAGTTAGGTGAGGTTTACTATATCCCAGAAGCCCTTAAATAGAAGCCAGTGACCACGTCCTCTTTCTCCCAGGTTGACTGACTATCAGACCTGAGACTTCTTTCAGGCCACCCTTGCCCTTCCCAGCCTTTGAAACCCTTCAACGGTGTCTCCACCCACGCAGCCCTCGAAGCCCTCTGAACAGTTCCCGTGATGGACAGAGCTTTCTTAACCAGCTGTCATCAATCAAACAATATGTGGAACGAAATTCCCCAGAACATCCGTCCCCTGGTCCCCGGTCTGCTCTAACTGGCCTAGCTCTGCATGTATCTTCTCCGCGGGCAGACCAGAGATCGCTACGTAGCCTATACAGATCTCCCTTGGTGGGCCTATACCCCTCCCCAGCAAAAACACCCCGTTCTGCCCTAAGGGATAAACACTGGGCTTTCCAAGTCCCACAGGGAATGTGGGGCCGGCCTGGGAGTTCCGCAAGCTGAGCTGCTCTGAGCTCAGTAAGGCACCAGACCCGAGGGGCGCCAAGCTCCGGGTGAGGTCATCGCTGTTCCAGCCCCATTTAGCCTTCCCCAAACACTGCAAGACAGCTGCCCACCAGGCAAGTGGGTATTAAATGTCAGCCTGAACGGTTCTAAATCAAGGCAGGTTAGGTGTCTAAGCTTCTTAAACCTTGGCTGCCGATTTGAATGTTGGCAATGGGCTCCCCTTTCCTTCAGAGAGTTTCTGATTGTCTTGGCAACGTCCAATGTCAACCCTTCTTGAACCCCACCAAAAGGAAAGAAAGACGCACAAAGCAGGTATTTGTTTTTTCCCAACAATCTGGTCACTCAGAAATGAGAACTCAGGCCTGTATGCCCAGATGTTCCCCAGGAGGAGGGCCGGACTCCATCCACCACCCAGCCCCAGTGGCTGCCACGGGGCTCCTGAGGCAAAAGGTCTGGCCCATGGAATGTCCTGGCAGAAGGCAGGCTTAGCTCAGCTGGACACAGGCATATGGAGTCCCAACCCTGAGCAGGGCAGAGGAGGGTGAAGACTACGTCATAGTGGAACTCATTATGTTGGCCAAACCCAATGGCCGCCCTCCCCGCAGGTTAAGAGAAAATTGCTGGACACCTACACTCTTGGGCAAGAATGTGAACGCCTGGAACTTTCCTTCTCTGGCCTTGCGGTCTTTCCTCGTCGGTCGGTCGAGTGTTCAGACCAGGAAATCTTGAAAACCCCCATCAAACCTAATGTTTTTTAGAGTCAAGTAGGTTCCGTGGTGGGAAATGGGCACCAAGCCATGTCTGTGCCTTCACTCTCCCGAGCAAGGAGCCGGCACTGTCCAGGCAGGGGAGCCCCACAGGCCCTGAGCAGCCGCATCGGCTCGGGCATCCCCGACACTATCCTCAGCCGTCATCGTCCTCACCCTGGCTGGCGGCCGTGCAGATGTAGCTGTCAGGATGGTTCTGAGTCCTTTCGGGGGTGACTCACTCACTCCGGGAACACAAGGGTCATGTTCAATATTGACGCTTCTGGTCTTCACCTTGACAACGCCCCCTTGCCTCAAATCCCCCTCCTTCCCCCAGAGCACATGGGGGTGCGCACTGTATGAGCCGCGTGGAAAGTGGTGCTGGAGCAACGTGCCTCTCCCGTCGTTGCGTGGGGGGTTCTGCAAGCACGACGCCACGCCCGAGCACGGAAGCGCAGCCCGGGAAGAGGCCAGAGACCCTCTTTTGACCACGTCCTGTTGTCTGTCTGGGGCGTGTTCCCGCCCGCTGGGTCTCCAGGCAGTTTCTGGCGCACCCGCAAGCAAAGGGGAGAGTTTGAGTTTCCGTCTTTTCTAAGCCAGATGACAAATTGGGACAGAATGATATGTATAATGTTAATGTTTTCTTGATCTCTCTTCCACCGTTCGCTCATCTATACAAAGACCTTTCAGACCATCATGGAGAATAAGAAAAGGAAGAAGGAAGAAATTTCACAATGTATGTTTATATCAAAACATCGAGTTATATACCTTAAATATATACACTTAAAAAAAAAGATATTTATTTATTTATTTATTTTAGAGAGAGGGTGCACATGGGTGTGAGCCTGGAGGGGGTCCGAGGGGGAGGGAGAGGGAGAGAGAATTAGAAGCAGACTCTGCGCTGAGAACAGAGCCCGATGTGGGCCTGGGTCTCGGGACCCTGAGATCGAGACCTGGGCCGAAACCAAGAGCCCGACACTCAATCCCTGAGCCGCCCAGCTGGCCCCAAATACATACACTTTCTACATGTCAGTGACACCTCATCAAAGCTGCTGGGGGGGGTTGGCGAAGAGAAAACAACTCTCAGCTTACCAGGCCCCCCCCCTTCCTTCAGTGAAATACGGAATTAAGAATATATCTCCAGGGTGGGGCGCCTGGGTGGCTCAGAGGGTTAAGCCTCTGCCTTCGGCTCAGGTCATGGTCTCAGGGTCCTGGGATCGAGTCCCACATCGGGCTCTCTGCTCAGCAGGGAGCCTGCTTCCTCCTCTCTCTCTGCCTGCCTCTCTGCCTACTTGTGATCTCTGTCAAATAAATAAATAAAATCTTAAAAAAAAAGAATATATCCCCAGGGTCATTGAGTAAAATAAAAATCTTGACCACTGTCTTCACTAGAGGCCCCCAGATTCTCAGGGGGATCATACAACTGGTTGCCCAAACTACAGCCCATTTAAGAATGAAAGGAGACACTCCAACCAGTTAGTAGACAGTAAGTAGTTAGCAATCTCCCCAACCTAACTGTGCCAGCCCAAAGGTCACTCTTCAGAGATCAGGCCTTGGGCTCAGTGGATCTGTAATGAATTTTTACCAAAGGATAAACGAGAGAAATGAGGGCCACGTGAGCATGGATGGATTTGTTCGCGATTGTCTACTCCACTGTCTTGAGAAGGTCTATCTTTCATCTGTGATGATGTTCTCACTTTTCTGTGTGCTAAAATGTTCTTTTCAAAATAAATTAATTGGTTATAGAGGTAGATGGTAGGGATTTGTCTCTTTTCATCTGTTTCTTTAATGTTTTTCAAGGACATAATAGAAACAATGAAAGTTGGTAAGCCTAGGTGGATTCACCTGATTAAAAAAATTTTCCTGATCTTGGAAATCACTGAATCTGGAGCCACTTACCTGGACCTCTCTAGCTGAGCAGGGAGAGGATACCCCCGGGGCACGGCCCGCTGGCCACCCCGCACCCACACCCACTCCTCCGACCACAGTACACCAGTTCCTAGCGTGTAACTTGGATCCCCTCCCCACAGACCATTAGAGAGGGTCATTCCCGAGTCCCACAGAGCAGTGTGCCCCACCCCCATCAGCCTGCCCCCACCCACCCCCACCCCAAGCAGTGGCAGCTCCTCCATCATCACAGAGACAGGAATTTGTCTCAGAACCATCTGGCATGCATCACTATGCAAACGGTGTCCCCACGGAGGGAGCCCATGGCCAGATTGGATCTCAAGGCCCCATGTCGGGCTGTTGTTATTTTTAAAGGCCGCTCATTCAGCCACTGCAGGGAGCTAATTTCTTTTCAACAAGGCCCACAGCCCTGCCATCCAGAAGGTAGGGAAGCCAGACAGAGATGGAGGGGTGGGGGTGGGGAACTATGATTAGCACAATTTCTAGGATCAAAGTCCTTTATGACCTGAAAGAGCTCAGGCTGCTAGATTATAAATTGGGGTTTAATTAGAGCCTTGTCAATCAACCTTTATCCCCGCCTCGGTTCGGGCAAATGGTCCTTACTTTGTCAACTCGTTAATTAAGTCTTTTGGAGAACACAGCTCTGGTCTCACATCAAGCAGAGAAGCAGACGTGGGTGTATGTCCACTCTTAGACACTTTTTGTCTTGTTTTGGAGAGTGGAGATGACTTTCCTTGCTTTAGAAAAACAACCAGATATACAGAGGTTTAAAAGTTTTGAAGCATCTATGTCTTGTTAATTCTTGGGCAAAGAGGAAGGCACAACGTTTTCTAGAGACTGAAGAACATGAGCAGTGTATTAACCACCCAGCTCAGTCCTGTTCTATACTGACACATGTGGGCGAGCTAGTCAGCTTCAGCGAGTGTCATTCCCCTTATCTCTGTGTGGTGACAATGTGATGGCATCAATGCACAGAATTGTCCTTCTTGTTATTCTTTCACTCACCTACAACTTACCTCACAGGCTCTGGGCTAGGTTCTGGGATTCCCACTGCCCATAAAACGAAAGCCCTTGAGGAGCTTACATTCTGGGCGGGATAGGGTGGAGGAAACACACACCAAAAACCAAATAAATCTGTGCTGTAATGCCCAGAAGAGGTAAGTGCCACGAAGAAACACTGAATAGAGTGTAAGGAAAAAAATAAGAGGGAGGTGCTAATGACTTTGACAAGTTAGCATGATGCCTGGCACATAATAACGGTCAAATCGTGATGGTGATGGTGATGGTGGTGATGATGACAGTGGTGTGGAAGATGGTGATGGTGGTGGTGATGGTGACCTTGATGGTGGTGGTGATGGTGACCTTGATGATGGTGATGATGATGATGACGTTGATGTGATGGTGATGGTGGTGATCATGATGATGATGATGGTGATGGTGATGATGGTGGTGATGGTGATGGTGATGGTGACGATGATGGTGGTCATGATGGTGGTGATGGTGATGGTGGTGATCATGATGATGATAATGGTGGTGATGGTGACCTTGATGGTGGTGGTGATGATGGTGGTGATGGTGATGGTGACGATAGTGGTGGTGGTGATGATGATGGTGGTGGTGTGGAAGATGGTGATGATGGTGGTGATGGTGATGGTGATGTTGACGATGATGGTGATCATGATGGTGGTGATGGTGATGACGGTGGTGTGGAAGATGGTGATGACGGTGGTGATGGTGACGATGGTGGTGGATGTGATGATGATGGTGGTGATGTCAATGGTGATGAGGGTGACACTGGTGATCCCTGAAACTCTCTCTCACACCAGATCCCTTCCTTCATTTATTTTCATCCTTCGAAACAACTTTCAGTGATCCTAACTGGGGTGTATGAATGCCATAACTGTGCCCACTTTTTCTTTTCTCACGTTCAACTCTTTCCCTTAGTTCTGGCTAAATGTTTTGGAATAAGCATTCACCTAGATCTTTATTACAAAGCAACACACATGCACAGCCCAAGAAAGCATCCAAATGCAAAAGAAAGGGGTTCCTTGTGTTTTGCTACTTGGCAATGAGCTTGTCTTAAATCAGAACAAGACTGATTCTGCGTAGATAGGAACTCTTGGAACCAGCCCTCCTTGCTGCCCCGAGCTGCACGTGGCTGAGTGCCCCTCAGCCACACCTGTGCCTTTTATTAAATTCTGGGAAGAAAACCCTTGGACCAAGCTGTTCCATTACTAATTTAGCTCTGCAAAGCAAAACAGCAGTGAGGAATGAACTTCCCTTGGCCCTCTAGCCCTTATGATAAGTGACCAGCCCTTGGCCAAATAAAAACAATGGTCATTTCCCCACGACCTAGGGACAGTGGCAGAACAGCCCAACCAACCATGTTTCTGGCTGCCTCCCAAACAGGGGGCCCACACGCTCATCTAGTTTTGGATAGAATCCATGAATTTGCCATTGAGGCTGGAGCCAGGCTAAGCTGGAGAATGAATCGTTTCTGGATTTCTCTTCCCATCTGCATGAGCAAAGGGTGGGGGGTAGGGGGATAAAAAGAGATGAAAAGTCGCACTTGGGGAACCCACCCATTGTTGTTTCTGCTCATCCAGACACATGAAGAAGGAAAGCATTTTGCTCTCTTAAGGGCCGTTCAAACTAATATTCTACTACCAGGGGAATAAAAATAAAATTTCAATACTTGGGGATTTCTCCTTGCAGCAAAAACATTTCTAACTTCAGAAAAGAACAAATTCATGGATTCTTCTGGGACAGCCCATGGGCTTAAGAGGGGTTTTAGAACGAGGTTCCAGAGCGTGGGGAACCCGGAGAGGCTGGGGGCCCAGCCTGACACCAACTGCCAGAATGCGTCAACGCCGACAGTTTCCAGCCTGTGCATCAACCAACACTGACTGGAAATCCGGGGCGCCAGGCTCTCAGGTGGCCCTCCTGGAGTGAGTGATGTGCTCCCTTGCTGGCCGCGGGGGATGTAGGAGTCCGCTCGGGCTGCCATCACAAAATGCCATAGAATATCACAGGCATTTACGTTCTCACAGTTCTGAAAGCCTCAAACCCAAGATCTAGGTGTTGGCACGGTACTTCCTGGTGAGGCCTCTCTCCTCACCTGTAGACGGGCTGCCGTCTTGCTGGGACTTCACGTGGCTTTTCCACTGAGCGCGCACTCAAAGACAGAGAGAGCCCTCAGGCGTCTCTTCCTCTGGGACCATCCTCGAGGACTCGCTCTGGGGACAGAATGTCTTGTCCATGACCGCCGGCAAACAAACAGGACCTACGGAGCTGAGGGGCGGACATGTAGAGCGGCAGGCTCGCTGTGCCCGCAGGAGGGCGTGAGGAGGGCTCGGGGGGAGCATCAGGCTGAGCGTGAGCAGTGTTACTGGTGGTGCATCTGGTCGGGCCCTGGACCTTCGGGACACGCCATCTGCCCGCTGCATGGGTGTGGGCCCCAAGTGGGTATAACCAGGACATAGCATCCCCATTGTGGGCAGACTCACAAACTTGCTTTCGCAAATGCCAGCGTTCCCAGTGACCAGGCACCCCGTACCCCTGCTGCCCCACCAGCTAGAAGTGCCTCTCTCTCTAGCTGATATGTACGGGTCCCACGTCCCATACTGGAGTGTGATGCCACAGAAAGGCACGGATTCAGGGCCCCAGGAGTCGTCTCTTACAAGCCGGGTGACTCTGGGTGAGTGGCCTTACCTCTTGGAGGGCCCCTTTTGTGATTTCCACAGTGAGGACAGTGGGGTGCTTTGTTCCTGGCCCACTGGCCCAGCGTGGGATTGCAGCCGATCATGGAGGAGACCCTCGGTCCCTAGGAGCTCTCAGCTGTAGCTCGTTCATTTACTCATGTGTTTATTACGACTTTCCTCTCAGGACCACGGACATTAGTCATTTGCTAATCAAGATGTTGATCTCATTCAGCATCTTATCTGTCCACCGGACTATTTGAAAAGGTGACATAATCATATTGTTCAAGCCTCTTTGGAGATACCAGATGAGAGGACTGGTTTAACTTGCAGCGTTGTAACCAGAATGACCATGTTCTGGTAGAGTGGTTAAGTTCCTAACCTTTACTCTCTTATATCGATTACAAAAGTAATGCACTTTTTCATGTTCGAAAATTTGGAAAATGCAGAGTATGGAAAGATAAGAATCAGCAGTAATGTCCCTGCTGAGGCGTGATCCCTATTTTGATACGTGTCTTGTTTGCACGGGAGCCTCGTCCGAGGCGCAAACACACGAGCCCACGTTCATAGCACGGCACACGCTGCTCACGGCCGCCGAGAGCGAGGCTGTGTCTCCAGGTTCTGCGTGAGGACAGAGAAACTCAGGTCAACAGCTGCACGGCTTCCCCTCACTGGGCTCGTTACTCGTAACTTATGATCAAATCTCCTTGTTTCGGACCCTGACATTACTCTTAAATTTACCCTCTTGTAACTGCGGTGATGAACTGCCCACATTCTTGCACAAACTTGTGTGTGCGTCTCAGATGGTTTCCGGGCTCAGCCCCAAGAAGTGAAATTACTGGATTCAGGGGGAAGGGATTTAAGTCTCTGGGAATTCGTGCTCTGGGCCGGATGGCCCCATTGCCCCAAGTCCTGCCATCTCCGTGTGTGGCTGCGGCCGATCGCCTGGGGTCGCGGGCTCCAGACCATGCTGGCCCACCATGGGCCCTGGGGCCCCTGTCCGTCCTTTCTGCCCACATCCCCTTGGCCAGGACCCACCTCCTGTGGTGCCGGGGTGGTGCCAGGGTGCTCTAGGACAAGAGGGGTCATGGGTATCGGACATGGGTGAACCAGCCAGCCTTCCGCACAAGATCCTATGAAGCCTGCATTGAAGACGGCCGGGAAGTGCCAGAGCTGGAATTCAAGCCCGGTGGCTTGGCCCAGAGCCACCATCTATCCGTCCGGATCACAGCCCAGGGCCTAGCTGTGGGCGCTCAGCAAAGAGCGCCCCAGGAGAGATACAGCAGCCGGGGAGGAAAACAGACGCTGAGCTACAGATGAAATAACCCAACAGTGTGACGTGACTGTGGAGAAAAATCTAGAAGAAAAGGGCCAGGTTGAAGGAGAGGCCGGCGGCAGACTGCTGCGAGACCGTGCCCTTGCCGAGGGCGGCGTCCCTGGCTGCGGGGCAGAAGGGGACTGCAGGCCAGGGCGGGAGGCAGCCCCTGGGGGACGAAGGCTCCGGTGGGGGCGGGTGCGGGAGGGCGTAGGTCTGGTTCGGGGTAGCAGCCGCCCGGGCAGGAGCCGATGCCGGGGCCACGGGACGTGCTCACCCACCGGCCGGGGGGCTGGGAGGGCCACGGCGGCGCTGGCAGGAATGCGGGGAGAGCAGGCAGACGGCGGGGCGGGGGTCAAAAGTTCAGGCTTCAACATGAGGGATCTCCGGATCCAGGAATCCGAGGGAGTAAATCCGACGGCGCAGACAGAGCGCGGCGCGTGGTGCCTGGCACCCGGGCAGCGCTCAGAACCGTGAGGTCTCCGAGCGGTGCCGGGACACCTTGCGGCGGGCGGGGCTCGGCCCCACGCAGGGCTCCGCGCTCTCTCTTATCGCTGCCGGCGTCCTCACGTTTATCCCCCCGCGAAAGGTCCAGGAAATACGAGCTGTGGCCGGACACGGCCCGACCCGGGCAGTCAAGGAGATCGATGCTCTGTTTGCAGGGGGAGCTCCCAGGTTCGCGCCGTCCACGCACTCTGAAACCCGATCATCGCCCTGTCTTTAGGAAGACAGAACCCTTGACGGGTGATTATTTTTGCTGCCTCACTTCGTATCAAACGTGCTGAAGATTAGTCACGTATTAAGGGCCGGCTGCTGACAGGGAAGGGTGCAAGGGGCAGTCAGGGATCCCTGCCGCTCTCTCCGGGAGCTGATGAGGCTCGGGTGGGGGTTCCTTCCCACCCCCGGAGCCCGGGCCGCGGACAGCAGGGAGCTGGGGGCCCAGGGCTCCCTGGAATGCTTGAAAAGACTGCAGTGGTCTCTGGGCCTGACCGCCTCCCACTGACCATTCAGGTCTCAACTGAAATGTCACTTCTTCCAGGAAGCCTCCCTGCCTGCTGCCAGATGAAGCTCGCCTATCGCACCTGCTCTTTTTCTTCCAATACTCCCTATTCTTACTTGATTCTATTAACCGTCTGTTTGACGTGTTCGGCTCCCATCTCCCACGTGCCGTGAGCTTCCTGGAGGAAGTCCGTGTCTCTCGAGGTCACTAACCCCTCCCGCAGGAGAGGCTACCGCGTGATAGGGATCAGTCAGGGCTTACTGATCGGCTGTTGACACAGTCCGCACAGATCGGAACAGGAAAAGCAAAATACAAGCACCGTCATGGCTTTGGATCTTTCCAACGAGAGAGATGACACGCCAACCCCCCTAAACAACAGGCATTCGCTAACGAGCTAAACCACGGGCCCCAATCTGCGGCCACAGATGTTAGAACAACGAGGAGACAAAATTATTTTCAGGGGTCTGTGAATTCTTGTTGGGCCAGATATTTGCTTTATTTAAACTTACGTTTTTTTATTATGAGAATTTCCATAACAAGTAGGCACATGAGGCCTTGTACACCTGCTAGCATCCCACGGTGCACCACGTGTCCCACATACGTAAGTCGACATCTCGACAAAATGCAGGCGTCCGCTCTGACAGTAACAGCAAAGGCGTCTTTACAGAAAATACTCCGTCCTGCCCAGGCGAATTGGACTTTAGTTTCTGGAGAGCGTGTTACTGCAATGACGGCTTGTCTAACTTAAAAGCGCTCCAGATTCCCAAAGGGCTTTTTGCCAGGGGTCTACTTCCTCCGGTCACATGTTACAGGTACAATGGCCGCCTGAGGGGTCCACGATGTTTTTTGGCGTCATTTGTGCAAAGGACAGGAAACTGACCTATAACTTCCTCTCGCTCTGGGTGGAAATTGCCAAGAGAAGCCGGCAGAGAGGCTTGGCTACCCCCCTCCCGCCCACACCATGGAGCCGTCCCTTGAGAGAACCGGGAGCAGACGGAGGAGACAGGAAGGTGGCTGTTCAGGGTGAGAACGGCCCAGCGTTGACTCTGGTTTTCAGGCTCTGTGGCACGTCCAGTACGTGGGATCTTTAACAAATAGCGGAGTTCGCCTCCGTTTGCCGCGTGCTGTGACATCGCCCGACCCCCTTCACCTAGGCTCCCGTGCGGTCATCAACAAAATGAGTATAGGAATTCCAGCCTCCCACCCCGCTCTCCTCGGGGTTAAAGACCCAAATGAGATTGCTGTGTGCGTTGTTTGTTTTTTTTTTAAGATTTTATTTATTTATTTGACAGACAGAGATCACAAGTAGGCAGAGAGGCAGGCAGAGAGAGAGGGGGAAGCAAGCTCCTAAGCAGGGAGCCCAATGTGAGGTCCGATCCCAGGACCCCGGGATCATGACCTGAGCCGAAGGCAGAGGCTTTAACCCACTGAGCCACCCAGGTACCCCTGCTGTGTGCGTTTTAAAGGCCGCACTGATGCTCTACCCTGACCGGGCCTTTGTGACACGTCCCTTGGTTGTCTGGCGTCCTGAGGCTTCGGTGAGCTTCCTCCCTCATCTCACCCCACCAGTGTCTCGGGGGCAAGGGCCCCACCACAGGCCAGAGCATCTGGCCCCCTGCAAAAGGCCCAATCCATCAGCGGCTTTGTCCACATCACATGAACAACTGTGGCAGCCGACCCTTGTCACTCAGGAGACCAGATGGCCTTGGCACGGTTGGAGGCGAACCCTGCCCCCAGCACGGAGCCCAGAGCCCAGCGACTGCTAACTCCCCAGGGAGCGGTCTCGTCCCCATGCAGCTGGCTCCCACCCTGCCTTCTCTCACATTCAAGAGCCACCTGGGGAGGCTTTAAAAAGCTCCTACGCCCAGGCCCCATCCTGGAGACGCTGGGATGGGATCTCTGGCAATGGGGCCGGGCAGTGGGACCTGCTGGGAGCTCGCCGGGTCGTTCTCACTTCCAGCCAGTGGGAGAACCAGCCAGCTAATCAATCACTCAGGGCAACCAGCATGCCTGTTCGAATCAGGGAGAAATGAGTCAACCAAATCCGACGTTTGATAAAATCATGCTCTAACAAAAAAAATAATAAAGAGTTTATCTGGAGGGAGACTGACCCACAAAGGTCAAACAAACAACCACTGGCCTCCGAATGTCAATGGAAGAGACTCCAGGGGATGAGTCACCGTGAGAACCCGGCTGGCTCTCGTCTGCGTCGAGCTTCACCCACGAGCCACGGCTGCTCGGCATCCATGCACCGGTCCCGCCACGGGCAGGAGGGAGTCGTTCAGGAGCGCACCCCAGAGGGGCCGACTCCAACGACAGAGCTCTGGGATAGCCCCAGGTGGGTCTCGAAGCGTCCTGGGAAGCCAGCAAGCAGTTTGCAGAATGAAAGTACTCTAGAAAGCCACTTGTATACAGCATAAGAACATGCAGAACAGCCTTTGTAGTGTGTTCTGGAAGAATCCATGTGTGGCCACATACAAAAACACGCACGGGAATGACAGACGTCCACATCAAGGAGGTGGTCAAGCCTAGGCAAGGAAGCCAGGGCGATGGGACCAGGAGAAGCACACGGAAGATGGCCAGTGCGTCCCAAACGCTGTACCCAGATACGCGGGGGACAGGTCGGTGTTGGTTACGTGTGGGCGGCACACGCCGACTGGCTGTCTCATGCTCTGTGCTCACCCGTGCGCTCCAGAGGGCCCAGATTTTTAGAACAACTTTTCTCCCTTCCTGAGCTGGACTTTAGAGTCTAGGTCTTTCTGGTTTTAGATCTAAATGAGGATTTTGCACATCTCTGTTGAGTGTCGACCCTTCAGGTTCTGCATTCCAACCGAGGACGATCAATTTAGTCCGTAAACATTTATAACAGGCACCTGCTAAATGCCAGGTCCTCCGCTGTGGTTTTCAGAGATGCCTTGGACGTGACCGTCGACTCTCTTCTGAATCGTTACTTCCTCACGCATCTCACGAGGAGTGTTTCTGAACTTTGTGAATTCTGCAGGGGGATGAAATGGTTGGTCTTCAGCCGAGCAGATTGTACAAGCAGCGAGTCAGTCTGCGACAACAGCTTACGCTTAACACCGCTGCACTGCGCAGTTAAAAATGGGTAAAATAGCAGGTCTTTTGGTATTTTTATGGCATATATATATATTTTTTTGTTTTGGCCACAGTAAGAAAGAATAGTGAGCAGGACAGGGCTCCGTGCAAAGCCCTATGGCAGGCTGCTAGAGACCTGTCTCCCAGGGAACTTTGCCTCCCTACTAGAGCGTGTGCACTTATGCGTGTCTGTGCGCACGATTCCACATACAGAAATGCAGCCCGAGGTACAGGGTTTCAGTCCACGAAGAAAAATATCTCAAAGCATCTTGAAACATTTTCAAAGTGTTTGCCGCATTTGTGGAAGGGAAAAAAAAAACACAAACTTGGTTGAGCAGAGATTTTCCCACATCTGTTGTGATGTGTCCCCTGTGACGGTGTCACGGGAGAGCGGGAAGTCTTCCTCTGGGGAAAGGTTTCCCTCGTGGCTTTTCATCTGTTCCCCAGGTCACGGGTCTGCACCTGGGTTCCGAGGCCCCACGCCGGGCGCTCACCTCCCCCGCTGAGGCCGAGACCGCCCACAGCAACAGGTGTCTCCTTAGTCAGCGCCCCTCCCCTCCTCCTCCGCGGTTTTATCCCTTCTACACTCCTCTCTTCCTGTTTGTTTTTCTTTGCTGTGCGGCTCTATCAATATTTAGTTTCTAAATATTTAGTTCCTAAACTGCTGTTCTGGTCCTGTTTAGCCAGAACACTTCATCCCAACGCATCAATTGTAAATTCGTTCATTCACCACCGAGGTTCTCGGCCCTGCTGCGAAGAGAATCACCCAGGAAGCCTCTAAAAGATAGCCCGGCCCCCGTGCAGCCCACTCAAGTCCGAGTCTCCGGGGCAGGTCCCGGACTGGGTGTTTGCCTCAAGCTGCCCACGGAGGTTACGTGCAGCCAGGGCTGAGGAACGTGGATTTCAGAGATATTAACTAAATCTTTCTGTGCATGAAGATGGGACTAAGGGGGGATAACAAGGAGGCCTTCCTGGAAGAGGTGGCAGGCTGCATTTCCCAGAGCACAACAGCTGCACCCACCCACAAGCTCTCTGGGAAGGGATATCTGCGTTGCTCCTCGTGCGCTCGTGTCTACCTCTCCCGACCTGGAATGTGGGCAGACCTTAAGACTGCTTCGGCCGAGAGCGATGGCGGTGGGGCTCATGCCTATTCCCACCCGCACCTGGGCTCTGCTTCCTCACAGCGGCTTCTGTCTACACGTTCCTCGCAGGCACCGGTCTTACCGCATCCCACCATTGTTTACAAGTACTATTTTTTTCATTTTCACTTAGGTCACTGTATTTTTCAAAAATGTCTCTTGTGACTTCTTGGACCCATAAGTGACTTAGAAAAGATCCGTCTAGGAGGACCCCCTAGGTGAGCTCCTGCTCAGAACCCAGCTGCCATGGACCCGTTGGGAGCCAAGCTGAGCCCCGAGATGGCCCCCACTCGGCCCTGTGGCTGAGCCCTGGATGCCCCCATTCAGTCGTGTGTCCCCACCTCATGCCCCAGGAGAGCTACAGGCTCGCCATGCATGTTGCAGGGGCTGGAGAACCCAGTCCGTTTCCTTTGCTGGTTTGGGCTCAGAGGGAGGCTGGGGTCAGTTCTGCTCTAGAAGGTGTCAGGACACGGCTTTTGAAGGTCATTTCTCCCACTTATCCTTGAGGGTTTCATGGATGATTCGGTAACAATCAGTGATGACAATCTCCTTTCTAAGTAGACGCACTCTGAGCTGCCTCCTAGCCAGGCCCCAACGAGGGCCCGTCAGACCTTCGCCAGCACCATCTGTGGGCCTCTGGCCACATCCACGGTGGCTGCCGGCTGTTCTCGGAGAAGCTCTCCCGTGACAGTCTCCCCAGTGACAGGCAGACACGCCTGACTTGGGACGTGGGGACCCCGTGTGCTTCAGGGCTGCTCTCGGCACCCATGCTCCCTGCGTTCCCGTGTTCCAGAGGAGACCAGGGTTTCCAGGGTGACCGCCCCCCGTCTGTCCTGAATGGAAGCATGGGCTAAACCCCGCCGTGGATCTGAGGTGCCCTTGAAACTCAGGTCTGGCTGGTCAGGGCATCACCATCCCCGCCAGAGTGGTCGGGTCACGACACGTGGCCCGCCGTGGCTGCTCAGCGCCAGACTCCGATCCAGCACCTGTGCAGAGCTTGACGGCGTGAGGGGCCACCTCGCTGCTCCGGGGAGAGCCGGACAGAGAATGAAACCAAAGACAGCGAGGCGGAGGGGCAGAGAGCCCGAGCCTCAAAGACGCATCGTCTTCGCTGTGGGACGGCCACAGGACGGGAAGCCACGGGATGGGAGGCCACGGGATAGGAGCACATCTGTAGCAGGACCACCTGGGGATTTCAGGGTCCACACACGGCCTTCTCGCCTTAAACCGGGCACGGTTTTGTTTTCTTCCCTTTGCACTGCAGGAAGCTGGAGGAGACCCCCGCGTGGGCAGTGCTCCCTGGCTGGTCCCAGGGCCACCGTGCATCCTTGTTTCCAGGGGCGGTCCTGGCGTCGCTGTGACCGCTGTCCCTGCTAGAAGCGCCCCCTTTACCTCCCTGGGGGAAGAAAGCCAGACGGTCGCCCTTCCAGGACCTGCCACGGGGTAACAAACCACCTCAGAGCCTGGTGGCCGAGCCCAGCCACCGTCTCTCTTGCACATGGTCCTGCAAGCTGGGCTGGGGGTTGGCTGGGAGCTCTTCTGCTCTCTCGAGGGCGGTCACTGGTTGTGGCGACATGAGGCTGGCAACTGGCGGGCTGATCTTGACCAGGATGCTGGGACGGCCGTACCTCCCTCTCTCTGAGCGGCCCCCGCGGCAGGTGGTCAGACCTCCCATGTGCCTGCTCTGGACTCCCGGCCGCACGAAGGACAGGCTGTGGGAGTCCCTTACAGCTCAGGCCTGCGATGGCCACGGCCTCCCTTCCACCTTCTTTCAGCAGAAGCGGCCACAATCCCAGCCCAGGTCGGAGGAGAGGGGACTGACAGGGCTATGAGTCTCCGCAGTGGGGCTCCATCCCCCAGGGAGGGCACCAGCAAGGTGACCCCGACCACCAGCTGTCTGGAGCCCAAACAAGAGCCCAGGTCGCTCGTGCCAGTGCGGTGAGCTCAGTTCAGGGGTGGGGGGGTAGGGAGGGGGACACACAGCTGCCCACCTCTCACTGCCCCGGCCTCAACACAATGAATTCGGGACCCCCACTCCCAGTGCTAGCCTCAGGATCACCTTCGTTGACTGCAGACTTGTTAGAAATGAGACTCCCAGACCCAGTGAACCAGCATCGCCCTCATAACAAGAGCCGCGGGGACACGAATGCATCGTAAGGCCTGAGAAACACGGCACCAGATTCCACGCTGTCGTGGGGAACGCGCCGGGCCCGCACAGAAACCAGAGTCACGCCCCTGGACAAGCCACGGAATGTGCCCCCCGACATCAGCCCAACTGCCCCAGACTCCGCAGGGCCGAGGGGCGCGGGCCTAGAGTGACTCCAGACCTGCTCTCCACCCTCCCTTCCGCAGAGAAAGAGAAGGGGTGGCTCTGCGGCTCTCCAGGCCCCGACAACCCTAAGACTCTGGGAATCCAGGAAATCCCAGTTTGGCTCCGTGGCCTCGGAAGCTGGCAACGGCCAGAGAGTGGGATCCGGAAGGCCCTGCCATTGTGAGCCCGGAGTCTAGACGCTGACAGGGGCCCCCGCGGCAGGAAGAGGTGAAAGTCCCCTTTCTCAGCAGTGGCCTTCCAGGAAACAATAACCAGGCAGGCTCGGCGAGAGCAGAGCCCCCCGGGGCCGCAGCCTGGTTTCCCCGGGGCACGTCCAGCGCGCAGTTATTGTCCCGCGGGGTCGGTGCGCGTCCAAATACGCACACGCCCAGCCTCGTGCTTCCTCCCCGATAGCGGCGGCCGCGGGAGCCGCCCGTGTCCTCCTGCACAAACAGGTGATGTTTACTCACCGCGTGGAAGAGACGGTCGTCCGAGCGGCCCCTGCCCGCGGATAGCCACGCGGCTGATAAAGGCGGCTTATCGCAGCGGACTTGCCGATGTTATTTTCTCTTTGTTTGTTTGAAGTTCAGTGTTTGGACAATCGCTGTGAGCCCCAGTGTGGTTCGGGGCCAAGTTGAACAATGGCCCCAGAGACCGTGGGGCTCGCGCGGTGTCGTGAAGCAGAGTGGGCGGGGGAGGCGGGTCCGCTGCAGGGTCGGCAGGCTGGGCTCCGGCGGCTGGCGACACACAGCCACGTGCAGCCAGCCCTCCGTGGGCCGCCAGCCTCCGCCGCACACCACAATCACTCGGGCCCCGTGGCCGCTCTGGGCTGCAGACCCGGGCAGCACAGTCCCAGGCCACTTGGGGACCTGGTTAACAGGCAGATTCCGAGTCAGTCTGTCCGGCTGGGGCCTGAGGTCTGGGGCCTGCACTCCTGGCCCCCTTCAGAGAGGCCAATGCTGCCGGTCCAGGGACCACATGAGTAGCCAGGCTGAAGCAAACAGACGTGGGGCGGGGATCGGGCTTCTCCCCGGTGGGAGACACGATGGCCAAGTCGGTACTGACGCGGGAGAGACGAGCCGCGCTCAGAGTGGGGGGTGTGCCTGGGCCGCTGTGCGGGGCGGAGCAGGAGGACCAGCCTGGGCTCTGCGGGCTGTCGCCAAATCTGGGCCAGAGAATACGATCTCAGGTAAGATTCCTTTCAAAGCATCTCCATTGGGATGGAAGCCACAAACCGGACCATCCAGAAGTTTCAAGCGTAGAATCGGTGCCCAGTTCCCGGAGCGGTGCGGCTGCCATCATGAAGACCCGAACGGCTCACTCCGGAAGGCACAACCGCGTACCGCCTGGCTCCCGAGGCCAGGGCCACTGGCGGGACAGCATGGGCTCGCAGACTCTGGAGGAGTCTCCCCTGGCTCCCCTGCTCCCCTGGCTGGGAGCTGGGGCGGGAGCCCATCCAAAGAGGACGAGGATGAGGACGAGGACGAGGCTGAGGGTCTCGGGTTTTGAAGTCCTCTGGGATGCCCCCAGGCCAGATGATACTTCCTCCTTGTGTCTCACCTTCCACACTCAGAAGCCTATGGACCTGCTTGGGGCCCCGTGGGGCAGGGCCTGGTCTCACCCCCGTAGCCCGCACCTGGCCTGCTCAGGACACAGGGGGAGTCGTGAGAACCCACCTGTGAGAACGCGCTCCGAGGCCCCGCTCTGCCGTGGGGTGCAGTCTGGAGACGGGCAGGGTGTGGAAAGAACAGAGTCACCCCCTGGATGGTTTCATGTCAAGCTCACAGCTGGCACCTTGGGGTGCCAACTTCTGTCTCCTGTCAAGCGGAGAGGAAAGCCCTCTTGGGCCCATGGCCATCCCAGGGGTCTGAGGAGTGGCAGCACTGAGCGCGGGGTCTCTTCCCGGGGTACGGTCGGAGCAACGGTGCAGTCTAAGCCTGGAAAACACCGTGGAATATAAAGAAATGGTTTCCTCGACGTTGGAGAGGCCTCCGGGACCGAGCCCCCATCACCGCGGACGGTTCAGGAACACACTTGCCCAAGACGTTACGGGAGCCGTGGGTGAGCATCATCCTAACCTTGAGCTTCTGGGACAGGCCCTTCCTCGGGTAAATCACAGATCCTCACCACACACCGACTGTGTGCTCCTGTACAAAGCTGACCTGGAGAGTGACGGCACCACTGGGCAGGTCAGGGGACCCCAAGAACAAGCTGGTCCAAGACAACCAAGACCAGAGAGGACGTGCCTCACGCACCCAGGGATTGAGAAGCGCGGCCGACACCGCGGCTTCCCGCCCACCGTTCTCCCTGGGGATTTTGTTCAGGGTGGTCCCGTGCCCAAGTAAAAATCTCCATTTTTCCAGAGTGTCCTGTTAGTGGATGAGACTGGGGGTGGTGGTTTAAAAGGGCATTTTAAGACGGAGACACAGTTGGTCTTCTGCTCCTCGCCCTTTTCCCTTTCAAACGCCTGGAATTACGGAAGCCAGGCGGTGACAGTGACGGGCACTCCACGGGGTGGCAGGGCAGGAAGACCCAGGTGCCGTGATGGCGTTTGGAGGCCAATGGCCCTGGGGTATCTGCCTGCGACACCTGTGTGGGAAACAAGCCAATAAGCGAGCACACGAGAACTCGGGTTTGCGCTCCGACCTGGAAGCTGCCGCCTGCTCGGGCCCCGCCCCCCGCCCTTGCCCCGCCACACAGTAACGATGGCAGATACAAGGCCGGGTAAATTCGGCCACACTGAGCGAGATTACATGAAAGTGCCCCGCCCCGTTCGGTGCTCCAGACGGAGGCTCCTGCCAAGCTCCTGCCAAGCTTTCTCGGCCTCGACACTGTGACCTGGGGGCCGCTGGGGCTGTCCCGTGCACTGCAGGACCCTGAGTGGCCTCCCTGCCCTCACCCGCGAGGGGAGATGCCTGTAGCAGCTCCCCCCCCCCCATTGTGACAACCAAACAGGGTCCTGAACGGGTGTCCTGGGGAAGACACTGTAGGAACCTGTGGTCGCCTCTGTGGCACAGTGCCCATAAGCACTTGAAACAGGAGGACCAGGACCTACCGAGTGCGTTCCCAGCATCCCTTGTTGCCAGGTGAGAGGCAGTGGACAAGGAGGTTAAGAACGGGCCCGGAGAGTCAGGGGGGAGGCGACCACAACGGCCCGGGGGACACGGCAGGGCTTGCCCAGGTGTGGTGTGCAGGTGAGAAGTGAAGTGCTCCAGACGGAGTCTGAAGACGGGGCTGGCCGAGCTGCTGACACAGTGGGAAGAGGGGAGGTGGTATTTTCTAAGCCGAGAAAGACGGGGAGGCGGTAGCCGGGGACAGGAGAAACCAGGGGCGTGCAGATAACGGTGCCGATGGGCACCGACAGTCTCCCTCTGGCCAGTGTATGCTCTGTGCCGTCTGCAGGGAGAGCTGCTTCCGACCGTTCCTTGGCTTCAGAAGACCCACTCATATGCACAGGGGCATTGCCTAGTGAGGACAATGGCCCACTGGCCATGGGGTGTACCTGGAAAATCCCCAAACATCTTCCCAAATGAGGCTGAAATCCACTCTTTTCAGATCCCTGCGGCCATTCAACGAACGCCGGCGGTCAGCGCACTCAGCAGCACTCACGGGCCGCCCAGCCATGGCATCTCCAAGGCACGAAGCAAACAGACCGGCCGACGACCCCCACGGGCACCTGATCTGGGATGAGAGACAGTCACAGACAGACCTGCCTGCGCGCATGTGACCTCGTGTGCAAGGTCTCCACTCAGCCACAGCCACAGCGACGGCAAAAGCCACCCCCCCCTCCACTGCCCATGCAGTCCCCCAGCGCAGGTCGGAACACCCCAGCCGTTTGCATGCTGACACGTCTGGACTACGGCCGGAGTGCCCAGCCGGGGCAGCAGCTCCCTTGTCTGCACCACCTGTCTCTCAGGAGTAAAGACTTTCCACCGAAATGACATGGATAGAAGGTTGAAAGGGACACAGACTCGACCTGGTGCTGCCCTGAGTTCCACACGTGTCATCACAGACAGCCCCAGAAGACCCCTCCTTGGTGATTAAGAAGAATGGACAAGGCAGAAGGTGTGCCCCGCGGGCTTTATGAGGACAGTGAGAGGCAGACCAGTGGAGCCGGGTCACACTCCGGGGCCAGAGATGCCCCCAGCGCTCGTTCTGCTCTGGGGCCTCGGCCCGGCCAGGGGCACACAGACATGGAGCTGGAGGAACTGGAAACAGATTCCCATTCAAAACCCACGTAGGCCAGAGAAAAGGAAAGCAGATGGTGGACAGAGTTTGTCCCCCTCCAGCCGACGTGCTGGTCGTCTTCAGGCCACTGCGGCCAGCAGGACGGACTAGGGCTGCTGCAATGACGAAGCTCACGGCAGAAGACGACAAAGGCTGGTGCCCCTTCCAGGTAGTATGATCCCCGGGGCTGGCCGCGAGCCCACAACCCGTTTCCAGCCTCCAAGACACAGGCAGAAGGAGCCCTGGCAAAGCGTACCCAGGACTTTAAAGCTTGTGATCGGAAAATACTGCGCACGTCTAACTGACCTCTCGCCAGGGGCAGAGAGAGAGGCAGACCTGCGCGCGCCTGGACGCGGAGACCCCCGCCCCAGAGTCCCTGGCGTGTCCTTCGGCCTTCCAGAGGCGCACAGGCTGGAGGCTGCTTTCAGGCCTCAGTGTTACTGTGGTATAATGCGAGGGATGGTCCTGATAACACGTGCTTAGCGCGCGGTGATCGGGGCAGAGCCCCCAGCCGCGTGCGTGCCGTGAGCCGTCAACGTACAACTGCCCAGTGAAAGACAGAGTGGCGGCTCCCTATGCGCTGAGTGTCAGGCTGAGCAACTACAATCATCACGTCCTCAGTCTTTGGAACGACCCTCTGAGACAGTCCCTGTTGGCTCCGGCAGTAGGAGCAATGCAGAAGGGAATATTTGGGAATTTCCCTCCCGTACTCCAGAAGGGCCAGGGTCAGACCTGGAGGCCCTGGAAACAGCCTGGATGCCCGGCTCAGCTCCGAGGCCTCCAGGAGAGGCTGTCACGACTCGGACGCCAGCACCAGGCCATGGGGACAGGCAGAGGCGAGGCCTTCCAGGACAGCTCTGGCCCGGCCTGCTCCTACGCTGCTTCCTTCCAAAGCAGGAGCCTCGCATGACCCCGCCTCCTGCAGGGGTGGTTGGGGGGATGTGTACCTGGAGGGCGGGACAAAGCGACGTGCTGCTTGAATGATGCTGGTCAAGCCGCCAGCGTGGCAGAAGCTCACCGCACGCCGTGCGTTCTATGCACGACACAAGGAAACTCCAGGCGGTCCCAAACCAGCACCACCAGCGGCAAGGGGCACACTGGGGCCAGGCCCCCCAGCCCAGCACCCAGCTGGGCTGCCCCAGGTGGGATGATTGGGAAGTTGGGGGCTAATCCAGCTCTTCCGACTCCAGGGACTGAAAGCCAAGTGTTTACCGCAGTTGCTGGGGTGGGAGGGGAGCTCCTTGCAGACGGAGCAGGGCGGTATGGCTGAGAATTTCGCCCAGGAACACAGAGGGCGGATGCCCACAGGGAGGCCACCAGCCTGCAGCTCCCAGCTGAGGTCCTGAGAAGGTCCAGCCAGGCCGCCCACATCCCACCAATGAGACGACGTTACTGGAACATTCAGGGCCAGTGAAAACTCCCTGGTGCTACACTCCTAACCAGCCTGTGACATCAGGAGGAAGCCTGCAGCCATGGAGGGCATCTCTGATGCACGGTTGCCCCTGTTAACAAGCTGGGACAGGCTTGGGCTTGGGTCTTTGGCAAGGCCAGGATCCAGTGGAAGCACTTAAAAGGGAGTGCCACCCGACCAAGAGCAGGGGGTGGGCAGGTCAGGGAAGGCTTCCTGGAGGTGGTGATGGGAAAACTGAAAGATGAGCGGGAGTCTGTTGGGCAGAGAGGTGTGCAGGAGTGCTCTGAGCAGACTAGAGGATTTGGAGCAGTGAGGAACTCTGCCTCCTTGAATACAAGTTACGAAGACGGTGACAAATGAGGCTGGACAGGTAAGAATGGCCTGGAGTCCCACTTACAAAGTTTAGGCTTCGTGGTGAGAACACTGGAGGTACCCAAGGGTTGTTCTTTGTTTTGTTTTGTTTTGAGTAGGAAGTGGTGGTGTTGGGTTTCCCTTTCAGAAAGGTCAGTCGGGCCTCAGTGGGGAAGATGGTTTGTGAAGAGAGGCAGCTGGATGCCATGTTTGGCTGTGTAGTTAGAGCACTGCACAACTCTATGGGTGGCATTGTCCCTTCTGTGGTGACCTTGGCACCTGGAAGGAGCCGACATCATCTGATGGCAGGGATTCCTGTTAGACAGTTGTCAAGGCAAGTTAGTGACAGAGGCTGGGCCTGCAGACCGGTGGCTGTGGACACAGAGGGAAGGGACTTAATGGTCTGAGAGACTCACATGTGGGTCAAGGGGGGCTTTGACTCTGTGACCTGGAATCAGGCCTGGGGCACCACCCATCACCAGCTGCGTCCTGAAGTGCCTTCTTTGCGGGGTCCCTGGGCCACACGGAGGCAGAGTCACCCTGGCGCTAATGCAGCTTCAGCTCCAGGGCCTGGCACACCTGAGGCTCTTCTAGTGAGTTCCCAGGGTCATTTGTTCCTAGGAAACTTGCCAGAGCAGGGTATTTTTATTGCCACCGACCAGGACTTCTCTGCCTTCCACGCTGACCAGCCCTCTGCCACCACTGTGGGAAGCACAGCCGTCTTGGCACGTGGCTACGTGGAAGTCGGCGAGCGGGGTCCGTGTTGTAAAGGACAGAGAGAGGTGCTGGTATCATCAGGGACAGTCGGGGCGTATCTGGCCTCCTAGCGTCGGCATGCTTCGGGGATATGCATGCTGCCCTGTGCTGACTGACCTGGACCACAGCTTGGAGGTGCAGAACCGAAGCTCAGACCGGGGAGGCAGAGGCCTGTGATGCCGCACTCACAGTGGAGGGCACTCCAGGTTTGGGGTGCACAGACCCAGACACCAGTCTGGAAGATTCCTCCAAACAGAGGCACATGGTTGTGGACGGAGGACTTGGTTTTCTTGGGCTCACGGCCCCACGGAAGTTCATTTCCACCAGGAGCACCCTCGACGGTGTGTGGGTATGTCATGTGCAAACTGTACCCTTGTAAATCGCTTTTGGTGGCACCAAAATATGTATTTGGCAAAGTCTGAGTGTGTCATTACAATTGGCATTTGGAAAAGCACGTGGGAATATTTAAACAAAACAAGTGAGAAATTACAGGCTCCTAATTTGGACATATCTGAAGGGGACCCTTGTTTGTCACGGTCAAACTCCCTTGTTAAGGAACCAAATGACACATGGAGACAAGATGCTTATGGGGCAGAAGCGACACCCGTGAGGCAGGACCGTGGCGTCTGGACGCTGAGAAGGGCCTGAGAACTGAAAGTGTCCAGATCCCACGGAAGTCTTCCTCCGTTTGACGACAGTCTGGAAATTTCTACCGCAGGTGCCGCTGGGGTCTGCAGTCCAGGTGGAAGTACAAGACCGTCGTTCGTGGGGAGAAGCGACGTCTCCCTGAACTACCGGCAGACAACACGGAGACACGCCTGGCCGACGCGCCCGCAGAAAGCCCGGCTCGCCTTCCCCCCTCTCTGGACGTGTGACCCAGTGGGTCTCGTGCAAGACGGGGTCAAAGAAGACGCAGCCCCAGAGAAGACAGGAAGAAAGAGGTGTCACAGATGCGTGTCGGGCTGTTCATTAGTAAAACTACTGGTGGATTCAGCGATGCTTTTAAATTAAATCTGCCGTTTGTTATGGCTTCTTTTCCAAATACTCCCTTTTATATCTGCTTTTGTATTTTTAATTTTGATTTTTTTTTCTTAAACAAGGTTCTCCAGATTGTATGAGGCTTGGGCCCAGAAGACTTCAATCTGCCAGCAGGGCCAGGAACATATCTTCATACCTTCCGACCAGCCCGAGGTCATATGGTAGGGCGGCGAGCCAGTGGCAGGGCTGGTGTGCGGGAGGCGCGGACCCAGCAGGACCACCGCAGCTCCGAGTGTGGGTCCCGGCTCCGGGGGCCTCTGCAAGCAGCTCACTCATTAGGATCACCGAGCTCACATCTGGGGAATTGAGCCCCCCACCCAGCCTCTGTCCTTGAGCCAAAATAACACGCTCTAAGCTCTGATACAGTTGAAAGTGAAACCACATGGTTTTAAAGGTTTAAAAGCTCATTTGAAGGGGGCAGAGGGTTAGGAGAGAAGGAGCTGCATTTAGGAGGGATGGCACCTTCCACGGGAAGAGTCCCCCTAGAATGGCGGGTGCGCGGGCTGTCCACGTTCCTGTCCACGGTGGCGAGGAGGACGAGGCCTTGTGAGCCAGCCCCCCGGGAGCCTGGGGGTTTCAGAGACAGGGAGGGGGCTTGGGGAGAGCAGGGAGAGGGCCAGGGGCGGCTGGGGACAACCCTGAGCTGCAGGCCAGCTGATGTGACGCCGGTCAGAACAGCGGGAGCGGGTCCTCCAGATGGCCCTCACGTGCCCGAGGAAGACCACTAAAACCGCAGAGTGCTCGCTTCTTGTCCGAAGTCCCCACGCAGTCTGGGTGGCGAAGCGTTGATGGGAAACCTGCCTCTTCACGGGGACCCCAGCTTCACCTTCGTCAGATGGACCCACACGTGGTGCTCGGGTCTGTCATCGGAGCCCGTCACCCACTGCAGTTTCCAGAATGCCATTTCGAGATTGTCCAGTTCCCACTGTTTTCACGGCTCAAGCGGCCACCAATGGGGCCCTTCCGTCATCCTCTGTGACAACAACACTAGCGGCGACGGGCCCATCCGTCTTGGGCTTCACAGCTTACGAAGGTCTTGCTTCAGAGTCAGTGCTTGCCCCATGAGGGGGTGTCAATCAGAAAACAGACCTGAAAAATACGTGACATAAGGCACTTGTCCAGAGTCAGGTTGGGTAGGAAGTGGCAGAACAGGACCGGCGTCCTCGGCATCTTCCGGCAGCGCTTGGGCTTTGCTGGGACGTTCTTGTGCTGATTCCTCTCGATTTCCCTGCCATAATATTGGGGAAGGGGTAGCTTGCGTCTCGGAGGTGATACGTGTCCTATCTGCCTCGCAGAGAAGCTGTAGGGTGAGACGAAATGTCCGTTTCTAGTGGGACGAGGGTGTCCAAGGAGCCCCGTCCTGGGCCCCAGGCCTGGGCACGTGCAGCCCCTTGCCCGTGGGACCTGAATGACCGGCTGGGCGCAGGCCTACTGATCTGGGGAGCCATGTCCATCATCGGGAGAGGTCCCCAGCCTTCCTGCCAGCTGCCGGTCTGCAGCCTCCCACGCACTGCCCGGGGACACCTGCTTGCTGGTGACAATTCTAAATGAAAAGATTTCAGGTCCCTTATTGTGAAACCGTGGGGGGCAGGCGCGTGCGGAATTCAGATTCGGTGCCTACGCCACACACGTGGGGTTGGGGCTCAGTGGGGTTGGGCGAACAGTGACGTGGTACGAACACAGGTGAGAAATGCCACACGCACGTTTGGGGAAGATCATGTCACCAATCAAGCATTTTTAAAATTTATGTGTTCAGCTTTCCGGACGTTGGGATTGCTGAAATGCTGTCACGGCACCTAGGCAGAGCCCGCGGCCCGTCCCCCGCAGCTGACGCTCCCCTGTTCTCCGTCTCTATTACTTTTCCACCGGGCCCCTGAGAGGTGTAGACGTGTTTTCTCTCCCTCTGCGTCTCGAGGGCAAAGCCCAAGCTGTCCCGGGCGCAGGAGCCCAGGCAGGTCCCACGCCGGGTCGCCCAGCAGCATGCGGGCGCATCTCCTGCATCTCCTTTAAGAGAGGAAAGAGCCTGGGGAGCCAGGCTGAGGACAGTCCATCACGGCCGGCTCTGGTGAGGAGGCAGGGCCCCCCCACGTCCACTGAGAACCCTCTTGCCTTTGGCACTCACTTCTCCCAAAAGTGAAAATCCCTTTCGTCTGTGGGAACAACCTCACAAAAAAGGAAAAGCCCAACCGAAAGGCACGTTGGTTTCTATTTATAATCCGAGGGAAGGAATTTCACACAGATTCAACTCATGTATGAAAAAAGAGCCCGTTACTCGGGGTCGGATGTGTTTCCCGTTTCCTACGAGCACTGATGCTTTAGTCACCACTCAGCTGCTTGGGGACGGCTTCATCGAAAGATGATTTACTGATCAGGGATGGAGGGGAAGCTCCGTGGCTGTGAGAGGCGCCGTCACACGCTCTGCGCTCACCTGCCCTGCCCGTCCCCCGGGACGCCTGGGGCACCTCCGGGGGGGCTCCTCACCTTGGGCTGGGGATGGCAGGTGAGAGCACCGCGAGTTTTCGTGTGTTCTCCACGAACAGGAGGAGAGGAAGGGCATGAGAGAGAAGACGAGGTCCAATTTCAAGGACAGCAGAGCTGGGGACGGAGCTGGAATTTCCAGCCACCCTTTCTGCCTCGCCTCCCTGCTGCTGGCAAGTTCTATGGAAAACAAAGATGCCTTTGAATGCATCTCATTCTGTGGTTAAAAACCCCAATCCTGAGGCTGGAGGAATTTGGGGGGAGATTTGAAACTTTTGACCCCTCGACTGGGTGTGTCCATCCGGCTAGTGGCCACGAGGAGGTCAGCGCCAGCCCCACACACAGCCGGCTCGGATCCCAGGATGGCGCGAGCGGACCCACACGGCTCACTGCTGACAGTCACCTCAAGTCTCCGGGGACCTCCTGGCACAGGGTCACCGCCCGAGAAAAAGTAAGACGACCCCAAAACAGCACGGCTAGGCGAACATTGCCGCGAGATGGACAGGTGAGCGTTTGCAGAGCCTACGGGAAAGGGCTTTCCTACATGACTTTTCTCCATCAGTTCCTGGCGTGGGCTGAGCTGTTTCCCTCCCCCAGTCCAAGACATTGCCTGTGGATCTGAACTTATTTGGAAATGGGGTCTTTGCAGATGATCGCGCTAAGATGAGGCTTTCAGGGTGGGCCCAAATCCAGTATGACAGGTGTCTGCAAAAAAGGGGGACCTGGGACCCGGAGACTGGGACACAGAGAGGAAGGCAATGTGGAGCCACAGGCTGGACAGCATCAGCAAGCCGGGAAACAACAGAAGCCACCAGAGCCAGGAGGCGGGCACAGAACGGGTTCTCCCTCACTACCTTCAAAAAGCTGACCCCACGCAGGGCTTGATGTCAGATCTGTGGTCTGTGGAACTGCGAGGGGGTACGGCCGTATCACGGAAGCCACCCCGTTTGTGGAATGTTGTCCCAGCAGCCCCCGAGCCCTGGTAACACGCCCCGGTGTCGGAGGTGGGTGCCCTTCCTATTCCTGTTGGATGGGGCAGGGACAGTGACGGCTCCATGGCTGCAGGAGTGGAAGAAGTTAAGTGACTTTCCTGAGTCCAAACAGATGGGAACAACACAGTCTGGGTTCGCACCACGCTCTCTCTGACCACAAAGCCCCCATTCTCGCCACATCACCCCCGATGAGCTTGCGTCTCGGGCGGGGCACACCCGCTTCCACCCCTCGACGTACAAAGGAAGACAAGGATGCCCGAGACATCCAGCCAGCAGCCAAGTACCCAGAGGGACCCAGGGCACTGCCAAGGCTCGATTCCCCACAATAACATGCTAACCTCGAACAGCTTGACCAGAAATCACTGCAAACCAGGGCAAGAGCGAGTTTGGGTCTGGGTGGTATTCCAGGGTGCTCGTTCCACGGAAGGACCAGATGGCAGAGCCGTGGGGGCCGGGGGCGGGGGGGACTGAATGGGGCTGCGTGCACTCTGGTACCCACTGCACCTGACTTCTCACTCTGGGCCATGCAGGCCGGGAGGGACAGGGTGGGCCACAGACAGGGACCCTGGGAGAATGAAGACACTTATCTCCAGAGCACCTGTTTGCCCCATGGTGGGTCGTTACGAGCGTCATGTTTATATTAAAGCAATAACCATAACTGACCTGCTCGGCTAGAATTGCATTCAGCTGCTGCTAATGGGGACTTAGATGAAAGCAGCTTCCATGACTTGAGCGTCTCTTCCCCTTCCCACCGGGGCTGCCGGGGCGGCTCTGC
Organism: Mellivora capensis; assembly: GCA_004024625.1. Taxonomy (NCBI): domain Eukaryota; kingdom Metazoa; phylum Chordata; class Mammalia; order Carnivora; family Mustelidae; genus Mellivora; species Mellivora capensis. The sequence continues at coordinate 92,761 of PISX010006190.1, forward strand.
GGAACTCCTAATACCCCCGATTCTGAGCAGAACGGAGTTTGGACCGGTGCACACACAGGTGGAGAAGGAATGAAAGGTGTGCCCCGGGGGTGTGGGGACGAGGGAGGGTCGCGCCTGGCTGCAGAGAAGAGTCCGAAGGCTTCACGGGACACTAGACATGACAGGTTGAGGTTCAACCACTCGCGCTGGCTGAGTAGGGAGCGTCCGTTCCAGACCGAGGGCTGGGAGCAAGCGAAACAGAACAGATGTCCTTCAAATGCCCTCTTTCCTCGTGGCAGTGACAGCCACGGTACGTGGGGTAGCTACCGCTCGTGCTGGCGCTGACCCACAGGCAGCCCGTACAGAGGATTCGGCACTCGGCGGACTTTATCCCCAGGGAGCAGCCCCACTGCCCAGAGCAGTGTGTTGGCCGCCAGCGGAAAGAAGTGGTCTTGTTCCTGTGTGGGGGGAGAGGCAGGGGAGCTGCTGTGACACGGGAGGGGATGCACGGGGAGCAAAGGGGACATCCTGAGACAGGTCTGGCCCACCTACGCCCCCCGTGTTGGCCCAGAGGCAAGCTAGCACCCGGGTTACTTTCAAATTTGCCCCGGGTGCGGGACTCGGCTTCTCCAGCGACGGCGACGCCCCGAGGCTGGATCCTGTGGGTGGTGGCTTCGCACTCCCACGTCTGCGGGTCAGCACGGAGCGGGGCCCCTTCTCGGCTCTGGTAAGGCGAGACCCACGTGCGGCCAAGGCGACCCCGGAAAGTGGGTGAACCTGCCTGAAGGCCGGGACCCGAGTGCTCAGGGAGCTGAAGGGCCTCCGGAGTCACTTCTGCTTGTCTCTGAACTCTGGCCTCGGCTCCCCTCTCCCTGGGGCCGGGCTGGTTACAGCAGGAAGAAAGGGGTTGGGACCTGACTTCTTTTTGAGCGCGTCTCCCCAGATGCCCGCACGAGAAAAGTCTGCCCGCGTGTGTGCGGGATTCCGCGGGACAGACGCGGTGGGCAGTGGTCGCGAGCTCACCTTTCAGTCCTGCCACCTGCCCCTGCCCCCGAGCCCCCTCCCAGGACCAGGGCTCCCGTCTCCTCCTCTGGACCTAATGGACGCGCTCTTGAAACACAACTGCCACGCGCTTTTGGCCTCCAGGCTTGGTGACTTCTTGGCATTCATCGTTTCAAAGTGGGAATGTCCAGGCAGGAAGAGAAGGAAGAGTCAACAAGGAGGAGGCTCAGAGCAGGCCGCTCAGAGCAGGCTGGAAGCCCCCTGTGGCAGGACCATGGCTCGGTGGCGGGGGTGTGGATGGAAACCTCACAAACGGCTCTTTGTGGCCCTGCCGGCGATCTGGGACGTCCCGTGCGCTGCCATGCACACACGCCCACTGGATTAAGAGCCGTCAGACTGGTTCCCAAAGCAAACACTGAGTTAATTTTTCCAGCATATTCCTTTCATGTCTGGGCTGCTTCAGGCTTCGCTAGGTCACTGGGCTCTTTGTTGCTGGCTTTGCCGAAGCCCCCAGCCCCCTCCACCTCGCTGGCTCCTGGAGTCCTCTCCCCTCTACATCCAGGCCCTAAAACACTGTTCCATTTCACTTGAGGGGCGAGAAGAGCCCCCAAAGAGATTGGCCTTTGAAATCTGTGAGTCCGCAAGTGCGAGCTCCCTGGAAGTGTGGGATCACATTTCTCCGGGCTCCTGGCACGTGTTGGCCTGTAAAAGTCAAATCCTCGTTTCAGGACACGTCCTGGCATCTGCCGTGTGTTTCTGAGTCTCACGCCTCCCCTGCTGGGGACAGTGTGATCACGCCCCCCCCCCCATCCTTCTGGACGTGCAGCAGCGGCTGCCCTCACATCGTAGCCGCCGTCCTCCACGAGGCTGAGGGCCCCGCCTGGTCTGGTCCACCCTCCCCTCTCTCCCCCAGTCATCTGAACGTACGGCGGGTCCCCAGTGTCCCCGTGGTCCCTTACTGCTGTGACACGGGAGGAAGCCCACTTGCCATCCGTGTCAGTTAGGGTTCACACAGGAGAGCTGAAAATGGTCCAAATACTGAAAACAGAAAAAACACAGGGACCTGACTGCCCACGTGATGGGACAGCGAAGAAAGCAACCAGAGGACGGAGAAGGCACCCAGAAGCCCATTCCGGCGTCCGCGGGTCCAAGGCTCCCCTCGGCAGCTCCTTCTCAAGACAGCCCCCCAAGAAGATGTACAAGTTCCTTCTTTCAAGCCTGACGTTTCCCATCCCACTTGACAAACATAAGAGCAAGGCCCTGGTTCTCATTTCGAAAACACCGTGGAATAAACGGGTTTCTCCTGAGGGACCAGAGACTGGGGGTGGTGTCTGCATTGGAGCGGCGGATGTGGCAGATGCCACGCACGGACGGGGCCCGCACGGCGCTCCGCGACTCCCAGACTCGTCGGAAGGGGGTTGGGGGTGGGGCGAGAGCCAGGGAGAGGCCAGGAGCTCCAGAGAAGAGCAGTGGGAACCTGTGGCCGCCAGGTTTCCCTGAAGACTTTCTAAAGAGAGAGCTGGAGGCCTCAGGATTCCTGCCCAAGGTCATTCAGAGAAGCAGCTGTGATGGGCTGGGGGCGGGGGGGACCCACACGAGAGGCACAAACGGGAGGAAGGACAAACTCTCCCAGCAAATTGTCCCGTCCGCCCCATCTTCCGGCTCATTTCTCAAAGGAGAAGGGCACCCGGGCTCCAGCAGGGACTTGGCACCGAGCGCTCACAGGAAGGGAGCAGAGTCCTTGCTGAGGAGATGCAGACTCAGAGAGCTGGTCCCCCAGCGGGACGGTGGTGAGGACCCTTCCCACCTGCGGCCACAGCTCCAGTGCTCGGCGGGGACACGTTAACTATGACCCGACCTCGCTCTCCAAAGGCAACTCACTTCTAAACTCCCCTCCCCCGTCTTCGCCGCGCCTGCCTCCTCCAGCAACACCAGCCAGCTAAGGTTTCTGGAATATTCTATACCGTTTCAGGGTTAAGCACCGGAAGTTCTGTCCCACCAGCCTGGAATGAGCTTCTGCCTTTTGCTGAGCTGGTTCAGATTCTGCCTCTTTCTGAAGAGGTCTTCACGCCCCGCCCCAGCTCCCGCAGAAACAGTCCTCCCCGCTTCGTGGCTGTCCGGCGTCTGCCTGCCTTCAACCTGGGTACGCCACACGCCTGCTGTCTCCTGTGGGCCGGGCACTGCTGCGGCACCAGGTGGGTCCTTCGTCTCCTGCCCCACCGCCTCTGGCAGTACTTGGCAGACGGGAGCACGGGGCGGCTCGCAGCAGCCACCGATGGCTTCCAAATGGAGGGCACCAGGGGCCCCCAGCACACAAGGTCACACTTGCTAAAACTGGCTTTGGTGGGGCTGGGGGGCCCTCAGTTCGGCTGCACCTGGGGGAGGACAGTTTTCTAAAAATGCCGATGCTGGAAACACCCCCCACCCTGAGATGAGAACATCAGTCAAACCTTCTAGAAGTTCTCGAGGTGAATGGAACTGGCCAAGAGAGAGCTCACTCATCCTTGCAGGGGGACATAAGCAAGATAAGGCATGGCTGCCGCTCCTTTGAGGCTGATTTTTTTTCCTCCAAGACAGGAAGAAAGTAGTTCTCAAAGTGGGGTCCCCGGAGCAGCAGCAAAGTCTCACCTGAAAGCTTGTTAGAGACGCCGCTTCTAGGGGCGCCCAGGGGGCTCGGTGGGCGGAGCGTGTGACTCTCGATCTGGGGGTTGTGGGTGTGCGGCGGGCTGGACACCTGGTTTAGACAGGACCTGCGCGGGACCCAGAGTGTGCTAGAGTTTCAGAACCGTGGCTCCACGACCTGCTTTTCAAAGTGTGACTGCACACCGCCACATGAGAGATGCCAGCACTGGGAGCACATACATTCCTGAACGAGCCTGCAGCTGGGGGAGACTCTCCCGTTTTACCGACAGGTGGGCAGAGCAGCCCCGTCTTACAATCGGCCTCCCAGGGGCGGTAACCCAGGCCCTCACGCAGCACAGGTACTAAGTGTCACCCCCCACCCCTGCAGCCCGCTCCGAGTGCAGACTTTGCCGAGGGGGACACTCAGGAAGGAGGGTCTGGCTGCCTGCCGTGCACGCCTCTTCAGCTCTCGTCTGTGCTCCAGCACTTGGGGTGCCCGGAAGGCTGCCAGGACCTGTCTTCAAGGTCTCTGGTTTGGCCAATGCCGGCCTCCACCGGCACCTAGAAACAGGGGGAGCCCAGGGGGACTGCCCCTGCTGTGTCCATGCAGATGACTTTTCTGCGCCTCCTGCGTCAGGAAGGGACCTCTCCCTCCAAGGGCGATGGGCCATCACCAGCAACTGACGACAGACACACACAAAGGCATCACGTGGGACTCTGCCTCAGCCTGCAGCTCCACATCTGGAACCAGACAGCTGTCAGAACGTCTATCGGACACATGTCATAATCAGAAAACTCCCGTTTGGGTGGGGACAGGGCCCGTGGCGGAGCTGAGCGTTCCCTTCGCGCACGTCTCAGCAAACACATGAGCTTCTCAGCGGCTAACTCGGCGACGGTAAATACATCCCATGTTCTGTTTTTATTCCATGGGCGAAGCAGTGCCAGACCTAAAGGGAAACGGAGAACCGTCCCGCCAAGGACGGCAGAGGCCCCTGCTCCTTTTCCTGTTGATGCCGTCGCCATGGAGACCGAGCCAAGCTGCCCCTTCAGATGCGCCAGCGGAAAGTTCGCGTCGGTCTCCAGCCTCTGCCCAGCACAGCGCCCTCCGTGGCCTCGGCCTCTGTGGGTGGGCGAGAACGTGCCTGTGGGGAAGACTGGCCATTTCCAGATTGAGGAAGGGAAACATTTCCCTGTCAGAGCAACTCAGGGGGTCCCTGCCGGGCACAGCGCAAGCGGAGTTTCATCTGCCTCTTGCCACCTCAGGACTACAAAGGATGACCAAAGTCCTCTTCGCAAGCAGCCTGAAGGCCCGGGAGGGTGGCGAGGGCCCACCTGACCGTCTGACCCTCCCATCACTCCTTTACCATGAGCGAGGTCACGGTCTCACACTCCCTTTGGAGACCATGGCATTGGAAAGGGTACGTGGAAGGAAGGCCCGGGCTAAAGAGAAGGGGAGCTCTGTCTTTTCTGAAGGCAAGAAAAAAATCTCCAGAGCTGGGGTCCAAAATCTTTTGCCGTGATCTTCTAGGACACCTTTCCCAGCTTGGTGCAGGCCTGGGGCTGTGGAAAGGACGGTCTTCATTCATTATAGGTCACTCACTAGAGGTCTGCTGTCCCCCTACATCGCCCTGTCCAACCCGGATCCTACAAGGCACTGGGGATCAGATCTGATGAGAAAGAAGTTCTCTCCACACCCCGTTCATGGAGAGAAGGTAGCCCTTGTCACTGCAGAGAACATTCGACGAGCCAGAGTCACAGCTTTGGACTCCATCAGACATGCCGCGGAACCCCACTGTCACTCTCAGGCCGTGGGGCGTCTTCCCAAGGGCACTACCAGGGGTTGTCCGCCGGCCGGAGATGTGCCCCACCCAAGTGTGCATTTGTCCTCCTGTTTGGAAGCCACAGACCCTTACGTCCCTGCCGTATGGCCCCAAAGACGCACGCCACTCTGCATGTCCTTCTCCAGGGCACCGCAGAGCCAGGTCCGCACACGGTGCCAGAATGGAGCCAGGAAAGGCCGGGAGGCCTGACTTGTGAGACAGGAGCTCCAACCCCGTCATTGCCTTAGCAAAGCAGGAACACGTGAGGAAAGCCAGTCAGACCCCGGGCACGTGCTCTGCCACATGTCCTGGTAAAGCCCTCACCCTCCTCTTCATGGGCACAGGCCCCAAACGTGGTGGGAAAGGCACAGGCCCCGGGCACCTGGTTTCTGTAGCTGCAACCCCGCTAGCAGACGACTTGTCACTAAAGGGGCTCCCCATGGTCACAAACGTAAATTCTAAAAATCACACATTTCTTATTGAAAACACAAGTTGGGCTTCTTCTCCACACTGCTCTCTCCATAAGCAAGGAGAAAGCCAAGGGGACCTACGTCCCAACAGAACGTCACTCTTCTGGCCAAGCGCTCCGAGCTCTGAGGTGCCCCCCACTCGGATCTACGGAGCAGCTCTGCCCCCCCACTGGTCAAGACAGTGGGGCACGGCAGGGAACGAGACAACGAGGAGGCCCCACCCTTGTGGGGCTCACCTCCCAGCAGCAAAGTGGCACGTAGCACGGTGCCACCAGGCGGGGTGCTCTCAAGGGGCTGTTTTTCTCAGCAAGGGGCCGCGAGCAGAGTGGACACATGGCCGCCTCGATGGCCAAAGATACGTGAACATGTTGTAAGATTTCAGAGAGCAGTTTTCCCGGACGGATGAGCAGAGTGGAGCGCACTAACCACCAGAACGGTCAAGCCTTTCTGTTCGTGATGTAGAAATGCAGTGACCCCTAATCAACTCCATACCCTGACCACAGGGTCAGGGGAAGCCAAGGGATTGAGCTGGACATGGAAAGACCTGGTATTATTTTTATAACCACGCCTCCAGGAATGACAGAGCCATTTTATCTCGCAGACTTCCAGCAATCGGTACCGAATCCCAGGTACCCCGTGTCAAGAAGAAATGTGACTCTCACTGTAGATTGTGTGTAAGATGGTTTGCAAGGCCTGCCCAGGCCAGGAGAAAGTACACAAAATGCGTGGAGGCTGCCCCGGTCCCAGGTCGAGACTGGCAGTCCCAACTATGAGGCTGAACCCTCTGCAATCTCAAATTATTAGCAGAATTATTTTTAAAATCTACACATGAAATGAAAGTATGTTCATTAAACAAGGTACATATCACACAACCATCCAGGAAGAGGAAGAGGTAAAATGGTGTAGAATAGTGCTAAAAATATCCTACAGACCCTCCTAATGTTTCACAGTTTTTCAAAGGGTGGACCCATGGAGCTGATTAGAGACAGGAAGGGGAATTGGGGTGGCAAGAGTGTATGTTCCATTTCTAGGATTCAGATGCCAGTTTCCTTGTTTGGGGGAAAGAGTGTTTAAAATAGATAAATCACATGGAAAAAAGGAAAGTTACTGAATTTCTATTGTCAAGGTTACACTCTCACAGCATTAACACTGTAGCCCTGTGATGTGGAGACGCTCCATGTGCTTCGTGTAGCTTGTGTGAAGCTGCCAACTTCATCATCGCCATTGTCATCATCACCACCATCACCACCTTCATGACCACCATCACCACCA